>SSNR01000284.1:542434-576443 GCA_006937965.1 Callopanchax toddi
GTGATCAGGTCTAATAGTGATCAGGTCTGGTAGTGATCAGGTCTGGTAGTGATCAGGTCTAATAGTGATCAGGTCTGGTAGTGATCAGGTCTGGTAGTGATCAGGTCTAATAGTGATCAGGTCTGGTAGTGATCAGGTCTGGTAGTGATCAGGTCTAATAGTGATCAGGTCTGGTAGTGATCAGGTCTGGTAGTGATCAGGTCTAATAGTGATCAGGTCTGGTAGTGATCAGGTCTGGTAGTGATCAGGTCTAATAGTGATCAGGTCTGGTAGTGATCAGGTCTAGTGATCAGGTCTGTGTTTCGTCCTCTCTGCCTCGTCCTGAGCTCACCTCCATCAGAGGAGCAGCTGGATCTCAAAGACGAATAGCTTCAGCTCTAATAAAATGAGAGTTTGTTTGTTGACTCGAGCTTCAGGGAGCGACTTATAGTGAGTGAGTCACAGATGGCAAAAAGCAGAGTTTCAGGCAGAATAAAAAAGAAATCAGGGGGATGGAAAAACAAACGCAGAGAGTGAGGGCTGACTGTAAGGAGAAAGAATGAAGTGACTGTCGCCTCAGGAGCAGAAAGAGGAGGTCCTATTAAAGTCAGACGTTTGTTTGAGACGCCTTTTTATCCCAACATGCTCGGAGTTTATTCCAAACGGGAACAGGAGCCACAGAGAGACCAGGAACTTCAGGAGGTTACTAGTTTCACTTAGAGGATCAAACTTTAGGTGGTAAGTTGCTGTAATTATTATTAATAATTCATTATTAATAATAATGATGATCTCAGTATTTAAAGCTCATCTTCAACAGAAAACAACATCACCAATTTACAGAAACCAGGTAGACGTGTCTAACTAACTAACCAGGTAAAACTCCACCCAACAGGAGCAGTGGAGAGCCGTGACATTCAGACCAGAGCCTTCAGCACGGACAAATCAAACTAACAACACAAACTATGTTCTTAATTCTCCATGCCTTAGATGTCTGACCCTGCAACCACAGAGACAGACTTCATGACATTCAGCTAAAGGGCTAAAACAACACGCAACATGACAAAGCAGCAAAAAGACACTAAAGATGTATACCTGAAAAATCTGATCTGACAGCGCCGTGCAAACATCAAACAACGAATCAGCTGACAGCTCAGGCTCCACAGGATGGAACGACATCAGTTTCATCCTCAACAGTCGGAGCACCAGCAGACACAGACCAACGCTGTGACTGTAAATCAGGTTTGGGCCCCAGAATCAGCTGACCCATTCATACATGTGTCTGAGTCATGTGACCCTTTATTTAATCATGTGACCCAAGCCCTAGTCACATGACTCAAGTCCAATTCACGTGACCCAGTTGAGGGTCGGGGTAAATGGTAAATGGCTTGTATTTATAGAGCGCTTTCTACAGTGCAGAACACCCCAAAGCGCTGTACAACACGAACAGTCACTCACCCATTCACACTCACACTCACACACTGGTGGTGATAAACTACGTCGTAGTCTCAGCTGCCCTCGGACACTCTGACAGAGGCGGGGGCTGCCATGCACCGGCGCCCTCCAGGACCCTCTGACCACCACCAGTAGGCAAGTTGGGTGAAGTGTCTTGCCCAAGGACACAACGACAATCTAACCTAACCTAACCTAACCAATCTAACCCTCTATGGGTATTACATATCTAACTCTAATCTAATCCAGCTCTTCATGTGTCTCCTTTGAAAGGCTGACAGTGTCCGATACCTTGCATTAACAGGCCGTCTGTCTCCTAAAGGAGACAGAAGAGGTGTTCCCACCTGTGAGACCGGGGTTCAAATCCCAGCCAGCCAGCTGTAATTTGGTGGTTTAAAGTTACTGTCTAGCTTGTGCACAGATATGGCTGAAGGGCCAGAAATACGTGGGCCGCCTATTGAAGATCTCTGTAACAGAAGCTGGAATCAGAAGAATCAGATGAGTCGTTAGAAAGACAGAGAGGAAACAGATGTTACAGACGAGTCAGCAGCTGTTTGTGTCCTGAGACTGGGGTCAATCAGGGTCACAGGAGCTCTTCTGACGTTTAAACGCTTCTCCCATCATAACGTCAACGAACGTGACCCAAAATAAAGACACAAAGCCAGGTTTTAGTCACTCATTACTGTTACTAACAGCTCCACAAACACCCAGAGACTGAAAAACTCTCCAACTTAAACCTCAAAAATCCCATTCATTTCCCCAGTCCTGAACTCACCATCAGCACCTGGTGACCTCCACTAGAAAGAAGTGATCCTCAGGTTCAGGTCTGTACTTCCAACATCTGATTGAATTAAACATTAATAAAACATTTACTGTGTAACAAGAACTAAAGACATTCCTCCCATCCTGTTCGTATCAGACTAAATCTGTGTGTGTGTGTGTGTGTGTGTGTGTGTGTGTGTGTGTGTGTGTGTGTGGTCCAGGTGCCAGGCTGCGGGGGATGAAGCAGAACTCTGAGTCTTCATCAGGAGCTTTCAGGGTTAAATCTAAAGCAGCATCCTGAAAATCTGCAAAAAGAAAAGTTTTCAGCTGATTCAGACTAACGAGGATAACTTCACTGCTCTACTTTCCTCTGCAGGCGCGCGCGCACACACACACACACACACACACACACACGAGTCAAGTGCTAACCTTTAGTAGCAAACAGGCCGTTTTAAATGTCCCTGTTAAACACCTGCTCCAGCATGCATGGCCGAGCTGAAACACTGAATGTCACCGTTCACTGGACTCGTGCTGCGTGTGTGTAGGAACACGCTGCACCGCTGAGTTCTGGGAAAACCTGCCTGCAGGCCTTTCAGAGTGGCTTTAAATAATACAGATGTGTATTTCTGCAGTCCTCCGCCTTCCCTCTCAGCGCGTCCAGCTAGCGGACTGCATTATTTAACCCATCAGACCTGAACCCAGCCTGATGGGCTTCCTGCTCACACTCAGGGACAAACACCACCAGGCCCTGAGAGGAAGACGCGTCACTCATCCTGTCCACGACACGTTCAGACTGACGTCTTCCTCTGCTGACCCACACATGACCTAGTAGACCTACTCCTCCTCACCATCGAACTCACTAGTGACAGGAGACGTGTGTGTGTGTGTGTGTGTGTGTGTGTGTGTGTGTGTGTGTGTGTGTGTGTGTGTGTGTGTGTTACATAAGAGCGAGCTCCGAGGTTTTGTGCTGACTCTGGTTTCTCTCCGTTTCAATCTCAGAACCACTTTAGATTCAATTAGTTCTTCTTCTTCCTTCACGTCTCCTTTTCTCCACTCAGGGAACCAGAGCGCTAATTAAGTCATTTGATGCAGAAGCAGTCAGATCCATGTCCAGCCTCGGGCTGTTGTCTTCACACATGCCTTTACAGAGCTACAGCAGTCTTCATTCTCCCGCCTTCTTCCCATGATGCACCTCACAACAGCCTGTTCCAGAGAGGTAAACATCAACAAACGACCTGACAGAGAGGAAATCAGCGGTCCAGGAGGAAACCTTCAGACACGTGGCTCATCCTTTATGATTCATGTTCAGGTTGAGGGGTTTTGTCTTTTCTCTGTGTTGTTACAGCGGTTCTGATTGGCTCCAGACTTTCTGAAGTTCTTTGACTGTTTTACTTCAGTTGTTGTTGGAAAAACCCAGCCCTACCAGAACAGGGTCTTCCTGAAAACCCAGCTCTTCAGAGAACATTTAAACCAGCACCTAACACTTCCCTCTATGCTGGTATTCTTCTCCTACATTGTGACCCCATGACCTCTGGCTGAGACTGACTAGTGTAGTCTGCTGTTAGCCTCAATGGTAACTGCCAAATCCATAAACACCATAATAATGATGAGTAGTTGAACTTCTGTGTTCTGATGGTTCTGTCGGCCTCCTGAGTAACGAGTGCCTGTCTGGACTGACTGGTCCTACTGGTCCTCTGTCTGTGGTTTTATAGACGACTTTTCACAGAAAAGTGTCAGGAAAAGCTCGCTGCTTGTGACATCCAGGGTTTGTTATTGGTAAAAGAAACGTCAAAGCACAGCCGAGGTTAGTGGTGGGCGCCGGTACAAGCGGTAGAAACGTTGACTCTCCGTCCCGCTGCTGTAGAGCACGTTGATGAATCACAGGAGGGAATCCAGACGTAGACCAGGTTCAACAGACTAATTCCATCATCAAACTTTATTCATTATTCTCAACAACTCTCTCGTTTCCGGTTTTTCCAAAACTTTGCGTCGTGGACGGAACCGGATTTGGGTCAGCAGGGCCTGAACCGCTGCAGACGAGGGTCGAATCCCCCTCCCTGCTTTTGTCATAAATCACACACTGACCTCTGAGACGACTCAGAGGGTGAAGGCGCTGCAGCGGCTCAGCTCTGGACGCGCTGCCGTTCCTCTTCATGTCCCCTCCCTCCACCTCTGACCGGAGCAGACTGTCCAACAGAAACCGAGGTCCATCTCAGTCAGACCAGTGAGAGAAGTCTGTCTCCTCCTGGGGGGACAGATTAATGACCAGAGGAGGGACTTATAATGGTGGGCCCTAAAGCCTGGCTGGTTAAGAACCACTGACTGCTCCCCCTACAGGCTGCAGATGTAATTACGCTCTCCACAACAGACCTACAGACGATAGATTCCCACCTCCTTTGTGTTCTCCATGTCTAATCTCTGTCTGCTGGTCTGATCCAAACACCAGACAGACATGTTGGAGACGTGATCATG
Organism: Callopanchax toddi; assembly: GCA_006937965.1. Lineage (NCBI taxonomy): Eukaryota > Metazoa > Chordata > Actinopteri > Cyprinodontiformes > Nothobranchiidae > Callopanchax > Callopanchax toddi. The sequence goes on from SSNR01000284.1 coordinate 547,097, forward strand.
GTGGGTGGTTTTTAGGGATTTGATTAGAGCTTTAGAGATGTCAGTTAGCTGAACCAGCCCCACACCATCGTCATACCTTCTCCTCCTTCAGCCTGTGGCGGCGTGAGGGTTCTACCTGACTACTTTACTGTCTCAGGCTCAAGCTGCACCATCTGGTCTTAAAAGACATTCTGGATCTTTGATTTATTCAAGTCAGAATGTTTCCATGATTTGGATCAAGGCAGCCAGACGGTAGAGATCCACCGATGTAACGAAGACAGAACCTGAAATCAAATCAAACTATAAATAATACGTTTCCAAACAGAGGCTCTCAGTCCGACGCTCGGGTCTGATCAGTCTCATCCTGAGTGGATTTGGGTTTGGAGCTGATGGTTGACCTCCCAGATTTTTGTGCAAACATGAGAATCTGAGCAGATGAGAGTCAAACGCTGTGACTCAGTGGGACTAAAGGACATTAAAGCTCAGAGTAATCCTTTAAGCTCCAGAACAATACCGGATCATCTCTTAGCTGATATCGACAGAGTCACTCAGCCGCAGCGTCCAGTCGGACCTCTCTGACCAAACAAGTCCAGCAGCTCTCCCCCCACCCCGCTCTCCTTCCATCTCCCTCATGGCAGCCATTTTTCTCTACGCCACTCGTGTCCCCATCACGTCTCAGGACTGGTACGGACTCTGTTGGCTCCCTGCAGGCCCGTTATCTCCACATCGATCTGCCCCGCCGTGACGAGCAACTGTGGCCGTGATGCAGAAGATGGGCGGGAAGGATGGATGGATGGATGAACAGATGGATGGAGAGAGCAGAGGGACAACTGGAGATGAAATGAGGTGAGTGATGGATGAGGTAGAAGAAAAACACCAGAGAGCGTGTCATGGAGGTGGAGATGATGGACGGAGGGCGGGCGTGCGTCGTGAGAACATTCGTCAATAGCCAGCGGCGCGACCTCGGGGATCGATGAGGCCGACAGCCAATCAGTCAACAGGCTTCATAAAGAGAGGAGGAGACGCTCGGTCTCAACGGTTAACGGAGGAGAAAAACAGGCCGACTGTTGGCTCAGACACAACGCTGTCACAGTCCAGGAGCACAGGAGTGAAGGATGATGGGAACTGAGAGAGAGTATGAATTGGACCAGATGGAACCACGAAGATGGAAGAACAAGGAGATTTCTGTTTAGCGTTTCAGAGGAAAAACCACAGAAGACGTGGCTCTTCCTCCAGGTTCATCAAATCATTTAGAACCAATCAGATCTACAGGAAGCCTGATTTATTCTGACAGAGATCAGGTTCACTCAGGAGACAAACACTCTGCATGTTGAAAAGGGACAGTTTTAACTCTGAACTCATTAAAATACAAGATAAAAACACGAGTCGAGACTTGAAATCAGGAGGAAGGAGTTGATCTTTAAGAGTCAGCAGTCAGACTGAGGGACTCAGGAGGTGAGACTGCAGAGAAGTCAGGATTAACATCATTATTATTAATTATATCGTGTGTCAAATATTTAGGCCATATTAGCCCCCCCTAGTGGAGCTGGGAGGTGTAAACAGTCATGTGCTTTCAGACGAGTCCAGTTGGTGATGGATGGTCTCAGAACCAGGTCGGTCAAGTCCCTTTGATACAGAAAGGTACGAAAACCTGAGAGAAAGTCACACAGTGTGGAATAACACGCACGCACGCACACACACACGCACAGTGACTCTTAGGGAGATGATTAATAATCAGAGTGAGTAAATAAATGATGCAGCAGCAGCAGTGAGTGGTTCGGCTGCCAGATGATATCAAACAGCAGCGGGTCACAAATTAATGTCATCAAAGAGCTGCTCGACTAAGGTACTAAACCACACCTCCTCGGGTCAACCAGAACCACCAAACCCTACCAGAACCCACTAGAACCAACTAAACATCACTAGAACCAACCAAACATCACCAGAACCCACTAGAACCAACTAAACATCACTAGAACCAACCAAACATTACCAGAACCACCAAACCCTACCAGAACCCACTAGAACCAACCAAACATCACCAGAACCCACTAGAACCAACTAAACATCACCAGAACCCACCAGAACCAACCAAACATCACCAGAACCCACCAGAACCAACTAAACTCTCCCAGAACCCACTAGAACCAACTAAACTCTCCCAGAACCCACCAGAACCAACTAAACATCACCAGAACCCACTAGAACCAACTAAACTCTCCCAGAACCCACCAGAACCAACTAAACTCTCCCAGAACCCACTAGAACCAACTAAACATCACCAGAACCCACTAGAACCAACTAAACTCTCCCAGAACCCACCAGAACCAACTAAACTCTCCCAGAACCCACCAGAACCAACTAAACTCTCCCAGAACCCACTAGAACCAACCAAACATCACCAGAACCCACTAGAACCAACTAAACATCACCAGAACCCACTAGAACCAACTAAACATCACCAGAACCACCAAACCCTACCAGAACCCACTAGAACCAACTAAACTCTCCCAGAACCCACCAGAACCAACTAAACTCTCCCAGAACCCACCAGAACCAACTAAACTCTCCCAGAACCCACCAGAACCAACTAAACATCACCAGAACCCACTAGAACCAACTAAACTCTCCCAGAACCCACCAGAACCAACTAAACTCTCCCAGAACCCACCAGAACCAACTAAACTCTCCCAGAACCCACCAGAACCAACTAAACTCTCCCAGAACCCACTAGAACCAACTAAACTCTCCCAGAACCCACCAGAACCAACTAAACTCTCCCAGAACCCACCAGAACCAACTAAACTCTCCCAGAACCCACCAGAACCAACTAAACTCTCCCAGAACCCACCAGAACCCATCAGGACATCAGGTCTTTTCAGCACCACCCACCTCGTGGTCCTCTTTTCTTCAGGCTGCTTTGAGCTGATCTTCAGTGTCATCACGTTCTGATCCAGTTTTTGTCTTTTGATTATTGTTTAACTGTAAAGCACTTTGTTGTTTCTGACCTGTGAGAGGTGCTCTATAAATAAAGTTATTAATATTATTATTATTACCTTCGGTCAGAGGCTGACCCCCCCACGGTGCAGGACGATTCCTACAGGAACTATTCCTGCCTGCAGCCATTACACGCTTTAATAAAGTGAACTAAAATGAATAAATACGTGTAAAGCTGTTCTCGTGTGTTTTCACGTGTGGAGCTGCTACAGGATCATCTAACGTGTGATAGGTTGAATCTAATGAAGCATTTTGTGTCTCTGGGGAAACGACACTAGTCTTCACTCAGACCCACATCTTCATGCTTTTTGTGTCACTGTGTGAGTCTCTGTCTGCTCAGGCCTTCCTACAACAGCTGAGGGTCTCTGAGCGCGCATCGCTTCACGTGTTCATTTACACACGTGTGGGTTGGCGTGTAAAGCGACTCAGAATATCTTCAGATTAGACGTGACGAGCAACAGAAACATGTATGATCACATCTGCAGATGGGGCTATGGGTAAATATAGTTCACTAGTGTGTGCTTACACACACGCACGCACGCACGTTCTCTCTCTCTATAGATAATGTTTGAATGTTTTCTGGTAAGAGATTGTTTTTAGCTAAAAATAGCTGTCTGAAGTTTCACGATGTCTCTGAATTGGATCAGTTTGGACTGTAAAATAATATATTGGTGTGCTCCCTGTATCCTTTGCTATGGATGATTCGTATTGTTCTAAACAAACTGGACCGGAGGAAGACTTACACACATTATCCCAACGTAGGACCGGATCACATGGCTAAATATTCAGATCAAATCACGAGAGACCACACGACGATAAAGAATCACGTACGTTGTTCTGGTCCCACAGTGTGTGGTGTGTTCATCCGTAGAACACATGAACTGATTCAGTACACAGACATTCCTCCCAGGTGACATCTCACAGCGTCGCTACCAGACAGAATACAAACAGCTGCTTTGATGTGGGATTTTTCTCCCACTGTGCAGCTGTCACCTCGCGCTCTGATTGGCTACCGGTCACATCCCACAGGCTGCTCCTCATGGGGGACACCACGCATGTCAGACCAGGTCACGACAATCCAACATGTTGGATTTCCCTGTGATCAAAGCTGTCCTGATGTCTCTCCAAGCAGAACTCCTAACTCACCCCAGGACAGGAATATCTGATAATATCAATCTGTGGAGACATTATGGAGATCGGGCGTGGTCTTTAGATTGTTAGAAGGGAGAATTAGGGAAATCCTGGTCCAGTCCCATGTCCAACCAATGTGTCAAAGTGTCCCTGGGTAACGCGTCCCTTTCTACCAACCCTGTACAATAAATACTTCAACGTCTATAACTGCAACCATTGAAAGGCTGACTTTGTTCAGGTGTAGGCTTCAAATCCAAATATAAAGTTCCTGTCAGGCGTGTTCTTTTACACCCCCCCCCCCCCCAAAAAAAAGGCACAAAACAGCTTTAAATCACCTGAGAGGACGAAGGAAGAATCCTCACTGCATCCAGAGGTCTGTTAAAGAGGCAGGCTCACATTTCACCACAGAACCAGGAAATCGACAGCTCTGGACCTCATGCGTTATCGCTAGTCTGGTTACCGTGGTTACCAAGGATTGGCCCCTTCTTATCTCCTCACCTTTCTGCTAGGGATGTCCCGATACAACTTTTTCACTTCCGATACGATACCGATATCGCAGCCTTCAGTATTGACTGATACCGATACCAATCCGATAGAATATCAGCGTGAATCATACAGGCTTTTACCTATTTTATAGTGTGGAATGTTTGCAAGGCTTGATCAAATGATATTTCTATCCCATAAAAAATAGAGCAAACAAAATAAACATAACTTTAATAACGAGCAGAAAACAAATAACAGTTGGTTAACTTAAAGGATGACTACAATTCCTGCTTATAAGACAGACTGCTGATATCGGAGGTTTTTGATCAGTCTGATATCATCCGATACAGGGGTTTTTGGGGCCAATATCCAATATCAATATCGGGACATCCCTACTTTCTGCTACACCAGGGGTGCTCAATAGGTCGACCACGGGACAGTATCCACCCCCATGTTCATAACCCCACAATGCACTGGTGTTGTAATATGGTCACTCGCCCTATAGAGTCAAGTTTTAGTCAAAGTTACAAGAAACCCTTCAGAGCAGAAAAGGACCACATGTGGCCCCAGGACCACAGATTGAAAAGCCCTCATTAGAAAAAATGGTTTGATAATACAATGTTTTAATAATACTTGTAGTTATTTTTTATTAATAGTTTTAAACTTTTGCTCCAGTCTTCTGTTGTTTCTATAAAATCACCTGAAATGATAAACACACACACACACACACATACACACACACACACACACACACACACACACTCTCTATCTGTATGGCCTACGATTGACTTTCTGCTCGATGGGGGTGAGAACAGAAAGGTCACCGTGTCAACCTTGTATCGAGCGGTCACGGCGCCCCACGCGGCGCTCAAAGGTTGAGCCCTCAGGGGCCCCGCCTCGTCGAGTGAGGAGAAACAATCTGAACGTTTACGACCTTCAGGAGCTTTTTACTCTCAGCCCAGACGCTGGAGCCACACTAGACTCACTCAGACGCTTTAAGTGGCTTCGATGGGAAAAGCAAACAGGAAGTCAATCAGCTGATGTGTTGATTTTATTAGAAAAATCACTCAGTCCTTCCTGTCGTTGTTTAATGGTGCTAAACTAAATGTTGTTTGATGGGTGTTTTGTGTGAGGAATTTAAATCAAAGTGTGTCCCAGTTAAATGGAGCTATAGAGGAGTAGAGATGGAGGGAACAGAGGACGGACGGAGCAGGTCCTGATTCTACGGCTGCTGAGCCTCCGAGCTCACCAACACCACACGTGGCATCTCTAATGAAATCTACAGCTTCACTTTCTAGACAGCGAGAGCCAGGAGAGCGGGAGAGTGATGGAGGAGTTGAGAAAACAAGAAAACGGAGGTGGGAGTAAGTAATAAAGGAGAAGACAAAGAGGAGAGGATCTCGGCGTGCCGTGAGAGCAGGAGGATTTGAATTTAAGGCCCGTCGCTGGTGGACGAGCAGCGAGAGGCGAGCAATGTCTCTGTAGCTCCAAACACAAAGTCTGATTGAGGGCAAATTAAAATGCAAATGCAACTCTTCCATTTTTCCAGATTTCACCCACGAGATAAGCATAGGACCACGCAGCGCAGTGTGTGTGTGTGTGTGTGTGTGTGTGTGTGTGTGTGTGTGTGTGTGTGTGTGTGTGTGTGTGTGTGTGTGTGTGTGTGTGTGTGTGAGCTTGTATAAACAGATTAGATTCAGTATCGTCATTCTCCGACTTACATTTCTCAGCCTTTTGTCCTTTTGTCAGTTTCCACCAACTCCCATGATGCTTCAGTTCAGTGAACACAAGCTTTATGAGTAGGAAACACTATAAGCAGTGAAGGAGGAAACATGTGGGTCAGGAACAGAACAGAATCCCTCATAAGATGTGACGAAGGGAGCAGTCATTGGTCACCATGGCAACCCAACTTACGATGATGCTAGGAGGTCCAGAGCACACAGCGGTGGGAGGAGGGAACCCCGATCATTTAAGGACTTCCTCTTTCCTGTATTTGCATCACCAAGGTAGATTCTGTTGTTTTGAACTTTTTTTGGCGATAAATGCTAAATTCAAACGTTGCCATACATGCTATACCTCAACGCTTTGTAAGCTAATGCATTGTGTTATTTACACCAGTGTTTCCCAACTGTTTTTGACTTGCGTGAGTTTTTCCCTTTAAGTTGACATGCAGCATGCATACTGTATATTAATATTATTAATATATTACTATAATATAATATAATATTACTAATATTAGTAAAGGTTTAGCAGGTCTTTGGAATGGACTTGTTGCTGGAAGTACTGGTTGTGCCTCGTACCAGGACTACTTGGGGAAAACAGGTTTGTTTATTTATCACATGTGATATCGTCATCACAGTATTAAGCACAGTTATTACACTTCACAGGTTTTCCTAATATGGTGCAGCCCTACTGCAGAGACCAGCCGTTGAGTCCACCAAAAGCAGAGAGAGACTCTCTTTTAATATCAAAGAAAACATTTTCATCAGCTTCAGTCTCAGTGGACGGCAAAGCAAAGCTTCTGGTGGTGTCTGTGTTGGGAGGGGTGGGGGGGGGGGGGGTGAAATGATATCAAAATTCCTATGTTGATGGTACGGCAGCAGGTTTTATCATGTGTTTACCCCAATTTACCCCAAAGTACTGAAGAGCACCATGAGCCGTGTCCTTCACATGGTGCTACAGTAGTCAGAGTTCTGTTGCTCCAATCAATGAAGCTTGATGTCCGAAGAAAGGAGCAGAAAAACGTGTTAAGAATCTAACAGCTTCACAGTCATCCTCATCTTCTTCTTCTTTAGAACTTATGGCAAGACTACGGCATGCTATTAGGGCCAACATTAAGCCTATTGCACACCCAACGGTGGCTACATCCTTGTGGCAGGAGGCTACAGGTAAATTCATTCTGAAGCCAGAAACTGATCTGGCTGATCTGCATTAATGTAGCTCTATATGGGTATAGCTCTATGTTGATGTACCTCTGTGTTAATGTAGATCTATGTTGACTTAACTCTACATTGATGTAGCTCTACTTTAATGTAGATCTACTTTGATGTAGCTCTACATTGATGTTGCTCTATGTCTACGTTGCTTTACATTGATGTTAATCTACTTTGATGTCGATCTACTTTTATTTAGCTCTGTAATGAGACAGCTCTATGTTGATGTTGGTCTACGTTGATGTAGCTCTACATTGAAGTAGCTCTAAGGTGACAAAGCTCTACATTGAAGTAGCTCTACATTAATGTAGCTCTATGTTGATGCAGTTCTATGTTGATGCAGCTCTACGTTTACGCAGCTCTATGTTGATGTAGCTCTATGTTGCTGTAACTCTATGATGATGCAGCTCTACATTGGCATAGCTTTACGTTGATGTAGCTCTATGTTGATGCAGCTCTATGTTGATGCAGCTCTACGTTTATGCAGCTCTATGTTGATGTAGCTCTATGTTGCTGTAGCTCTATGCTGATGCAGCTCTACGTTGGCGTAGCTTTACGTTGGTGTAGCTCTATGTTGATGCAGCTCTACGTTGGTGTAGCTCTATGTTGATGTAGCTCTATGTTGATGCTGCTTTACGTTGATGTCGCTCTATGTTGATGTAGCTCTATGTTGCTGTAGCTCTATGCTGATGCAACTCTACGTTGGCGTAGCTTTACGTTGGTGTATCTCTATGTTGATGCAGCTCTATGTTGGTGTAGCTCTATGCTGATGCAGCTCTACGTTGGCGTACCTTTACGTTGGTGTAGCTCTATGTTGATGCAGCTCTACGTTGATGTAGCTCAAAACTGATGTAGCTCTATGTTGAAGTATCTCTGCATTGATGTAGCTTTATGTTGATGCAGCTCTATGTTGGTGTAGCTCTACATTGCTGTAGCCATATGTTGATGCAGCTCTACGTTGGCGTAGCTCTACGTTGATGTAGCTTTACGTTGATGTAGCTCTATGTTGATGTAGCTCTATGTTGGTGTAGCTCTACGTTTATGCAGCTCTATGTTGATGCAGCTCTACGTTTATGCAGCTCTATGTTGATGTAGCTCTATGTTGCTGTAGCTCTATGATGATGCAGCTCTACATTGGCGTAGCTTTACGTTGATGTAGCTCTATGTTGATGCATCTCTATGTTGATGCAGCTCTACGTTTATGCAGCTCTATGTTGATGTAGCTCTATGTTGCTGTAGCTCTATGCTGATGCAGCTCTACGTTGGCGCAGCTGTACGTTGGTGTAGCTCTATGTTGATGCAGCTCTAGGTTGGTGTAGCTCTATGTTGATGTAGCTCTACGTTGATGTAGCTCTATGTTGATGTAGCTCTATGTTGATGTAGCTCTATGTTGATGTAGCTCTATGCTGATGCAGCTCTACGTTGGCGTAGTTTTACGTTGGTGTAGCTCTATGTTGATGCAGCTCTACGTTAGTGTAGCTCTATGTTGATGTAGCTCTATGTTGCTGTAGCTCTATGTTGATGCAGCTCTACGTTGGCATAGCTTTACGTTGATGTAGCTCTATGTTGATGCAGCTCTACATTGATGTAGCTCTAAACATATGTAGCTCTAAGTTGAAGTATCTACATTGATGTAGCTTTATGTTGATGCAGCTCTACGTTGGCGTAGCTTTACACTGATGTAGCTCTAAACTGAGGCAGCTCTACACTGAGGCAGCTCTACACTGAGGCAGCTCTACACTGATGTAGCTCTACACTGAGGCAGCTCTACACTGATGTAGCTTTACACTGAGGCAGCTCTACACTGAGGCAGCTCTACACTGATGTAGCTCTACACTGAGGCAGCTCTACACTGATGTAGCTTTACACTGATGTAGCTCTAAACTGAGGCAGCTCTACACTGATGTTGCTCTACACTGATGTAGCTCTACACTGATGTAGCTCTAAACTGATGTAGCTCTACACTGATTTAGCTCTACACTGATGTAGCTCTACACTGATGTAGCTCTACACTGATGCAGCTCTACACTGATGCAGCTCTACACTGATGTAGCTCTACACTGATGTAGCTCTACACTGATGCAGCTCTACATTGATGTAGCTCTACACTGACGTAGCTCTACATTGATGTAGCTCTACACTGATGCAGCTCTACACTGATGTAGCTCTACACTGATGTAGCTCTACACTGATGCAGCTCTACACTGATGTAGCTCTACACTGATGTAGCTCTACACTGATGCAGCTCTACATTGATGTAGCTCTATGTTGATGTAGCTCTATGTTGCTGTAGCTCTATGCTGATGCAGCTCTACGTTGGCGTAGCTTTACGTTGGTGTAGCTCTATGTTGATGCAGCTCTACGTTGGCGTAGCTTTACGTTGATGTAGCTCTACACTGATTTAGCTCTACACTGATGTAGCTCTACACTGATGTAGCTCTACACTGATGCAGCTCTACACTGATGCAGCTCTACACTGATGCAGCTCTACACTGATGTAGCTCTACACTGATGCAGCTCTACACTGATGCAGCTCTACACTGATGCAGCTCTACACTGATGCAGCTATACACTGATGTAGCTCTACACTGATGTAGCTCTACACTGATGTAGCTTTACGTTGATGTAGCTCTACACTGATGTAGCTCTACACTGATGCAGCTCTACACTGATGTAGCTCTACGCTGATGTAGCTTTACGTTGATGTAGCTCTACACAGATGCAGCTCTACACTGATGTAGCTCTACATTGATGTAGCTCTACACTGATGCAGCTCTACATTGATGTAGCTCTACACTGATGTAGCTCTACACTGATGCAGCTCTACATTGATGTAGCTCTACACTGACGTAGCTCTACACTGATGCAGCTCTACACTGATGTAGCTCTACACTGATGTAGCTCTACACTGATGTAGCTCTACACTGATGCAGCTCTACATTGACGTAGCTCTACACTGATGTAGCTCTACACTGATGCAGCTCTACACTGATGTAGCTCTACACTGATGTAGCTCTACACTGATGCAGCTCTACATTGATGTAGCTCTACACTGATGTAGCTCTACACTGATGCAGCTCTACATTGATGTAGCTCTACACTGACGTAGCTCTACATTGATGTAGCTCTACACTGATGCAGCTCTACATTGATGTAGCTCTACACTGATGTAGCTCTACACTGATGTAGCTCTACACTGATGCAGCTCTACATTGATGTAGCTTTACACTGATGTAGCTCTACACTGATGTAGCTCTACATTGATGTAGCTCTACACTGATGTAGCTCTACACTGATGTAGCTCTACACTGATGCAGCTCTACATTGATGTAGCTCTACACTGATGTAGCTCTACACTGATGCAGCTCTACACTGATGTAGCTCTACACTTATGTAGCTCTACACTGATGTAGCTTTACATTGATGTAGCTCTACACTGATGCAGCTCTACACTGATGTAGCTCTACACTGATGTAGCTCTACACTGATGTAGCTCTACATTGATGTAGCTCTACACTGATGCAGCTCTACGTTGATGTAGCTTTACGTTGATGTAGCTCTATGTTGATGTAGCTCTATGTTGATGTAGCTCTATGTTGGTGTAGCTCTATGTTGATGTAGCTCTACGTTGATGTAGCTCTATGTTGATGTAGCTCTACACTGATGCAGCTCTACATTGATGTAGCTCTACACTGATGTAGCTCTACACTGATGCAGCTCTACATTGATGTAGCTTTACACTGATGTAGCTCTACGTTGATGTAGCTCTACGTTGATGTAGCTCTATGTTGATGTAGCTCTATGTTGGTGTAGCTCTACGTTTATGCAGCTCTATGTTGATGTAGCTTTACGTTGATGTAGCTCTACACTGATGTAGCTTTACGTTGATGTAGCTCTACACTGATGTAGCTCTACACTGATGCAGCTCTACACTGATGTAGCTCTACACTGATGTAGCTCTACGTTGATGTAGCTCTACACTGATGTAGCTCTACACTGATGCAGCTCTACACTGATGTAGCTCTACACTGATGTAGCTCTACACTGATGCAGCTCTACACTGATGTAGCTCTACACTGATGTAGCTCTACACTGATGTAGCTCTACAATGATGCAGCTCTACACTGATGTAGCTCTACACTGATGCAGCTCTACATTGATGTAGCTTTACACTGATGTAGCTCTACACTGATGTAGCTCTACACTGATGTAGCTCTACATTGATGTAGCTCTACACTGATGTAGCTCTACACTGATGTAGCTCTACACTGATGCAGCTCTACATTGATGTAGCTCTACACTGATGCAGCTCTACACTGATGTAGCTTTACACTGATGTAGCTCTACGTTGATGTAGCTCTACACTGATGTAGCTCTACTCACTGCTGGTCGGTTCTTCACCTTCAGACCGGATCAAACGAGCAGCGATGAGCAGAAGCGATAACGAGTCTAGACCCTCCACACAAACACGTGTTTATTAATCTAATCAGGTCTTATTATTCTAATCTAATCAGCTCGTTTTAATGTGGTATTGTGGTTAATTACTGTAAGCAGTTCACAACAAAATCACAGCCAGAAAGAACATTCTGCCTATTATCCCCGGATGAGCCGTCTGCTCAGAACTCCCACCGACTCGCTGAGACTCTCACATCAAATCATGTTATTTATGCGAGGCGACGACGTGCTGCGTGCGCATCATCAAACGCTGCTTAAATGTTATGATGATCCATGAATACACTTAGAGGAGGAAAAGATCCTGTTAGGTTACAAACTGCTCTGAAGGAGGGGAAACATCTGAGACGACAGCTTTGAAAATCTCACTTTCACCACCTTTATTTTTAAAATGACAACCTTTTGTCTTATTATTTAACACAAATTTAGATGTTAATATTATCTTAAACATTTAAACTGAAATACATCAAAATATTTCTAAATGCTAAAATGTAAAAATGAATATAAGATGCAGTAAAACAAGGCAGGGTGACGAGATCCCCAAACTAAGGCCTCTTTGTTTCTTTGATAATAAAATTATGAATATGTTCAACCCTGAATCAGCTGTCAGTGATTTCCTGCCAACGATCCAAACACAAATAAAGTTTGTTCATCAAACAAGATTTAACACTTCCACACAGAGCGTAGGGCTGTGAGTCCTTCTATCACTACAGTAAAGACCACACCCACTAGTGACATCACTTAAAATGAAACAGGAAGTAGTCCTCTGAGTGGAGCAATACCAGATCAGAGAGACACTGCTGCAGATCGGTGACAAAGTAGCAACTACATTATTTAAAACAACTGTTGCTGTAAAAACTCCTACCGTAGTACTAGAACACTGTAGTACCTGTTAGTAAACCCCTACAGCAGCACATACAGTAGTGTAGTAACTCCATCACTGTTCAGTCTAAACAGACTCCAGAAACGTTCTTAGTTTGAACAAGAGTTGTTTTAAACACCCTGAAATTAGCCGTTATGCTCCTCAGCTTCTCTTCTGATCCGAGTGACCACGAGAAAGGCTCCAGTCAGAGAACTACTTCCTATTTCTGGAACCTTTTAAATGGGAGCAGATCATTTTTACCTTCTCAGACTCTTCTTCCTCCTCTGTGACATCACATCATCATGTCTGACTTCTGGATCAGTCTCTGACTCACCTCTCAGACCACTGAGGTCCCTGAGACCCTGAAGGACGTTTGGTGAGTTTCTAGTGAATGACTCGTTTTAAAACTCAACCGGAGTTCCTGCTCCTGATTTAAACGTAAAGATGAGTTCTGTCTCTGACTCCTTCAACCAGCTGATTAACTTATCTACTCCACTTCAGAGTCGAGTCAAACTTCTTCAGAACTTCCTAACCGTGGGCTCGGTCCCTTTGGGGGGATAATGAGGAGAAACCAAACAGAGTGCAGTGTGTTCTGGCTCCGTTACAGCGAGACGCAGACTCATTCTCAGCTCAGAAACAATTAGACTCCACAAACTGGAGACCAATTTACACTCAGTGAACAATCAGAGGGAGAAAACGGGCCTCGCTAACAGATCTAATACAAGAGTCCTTCAAATGACCTTACACACAAACACACCACCACGGGAAGGTAATTCACCATTAATTCAAGCCACTCAATCTCTGAAGCGCTGCCAGGTTCAATCGACTCAGACGGAGCAAAAAGAAGGACAGAAGACCCGGAGATGGACAGTTTGTCTCTCTCCACTCAGCTCTGGTCATGGGGTCATACATGATCTGTGTCCATAACAAGACTGACGTGGAACTTGTTCTAATCCAGATGAGTTCAGGAGCTGTGATGTTCTTTAACCCTCCTACGACCCGAGGATCATAGATCTGTCTTATTGGCACAAACAACGCTCCAGTAAAATGATTAGCTTCAGTTCTCAACACGGGGGGGGGGGGGTTATTGGGTTTGTGTCAGAAGGAGGCGTGTCCCTCTCACTACAGTTAGACCCACACACACACACACACACACACACACACACACACACACACTTTTACCGAGTCTGTCTTGAGCTCTTTCAGTTGTTCTCAAAGAAATCCATTCCACTTGATTCATTAGAAATTACACAGATGGCTGAAATCCACTCCATGTTTTCCTGATTTGCTCTGGGGCAAAACTGATCAAAGTGATTGACAGGCCAGGCTGTCAATGAAGACAACAGCCACGCAGAGGTGATGATGAGCAGATGATGAAGATCTGACTGAACATCTCCACCTGGAGTGGGTTTCTACCTGCTGCTCAGGCTCCTCCTCTTTTAAACACCTGGACATCACAGCAGCGTCTCTCCTGATCTACTCCATCCAGTTAGAGGACCACTTCCTGTTTCTAGGGACTCCTCCCACTTTGAGTGATGTCACTGATGGGTGTGGTCCTACTGTAGACCAGTGGACTGAACTTCTCTGGTTCCTTCTTTCTTTTAAACAACTTGAGAAAACTCAAACATTCCTTTAATAAAACACTGGATGTTCATTTAAATCGAACTCTTTTTACTCTGTTTTTTATTGTTTTTATTTATCAACACAATAAATAATTAGCAGAACTTTTAGTGAATTATTGGGACAACTTGATTATTAATCATGTTAAATAATCAGAACTAGACTTGTTTCTGAAGCTTGAACCTTCATTCTTCAATCATTTCAACTTTCAACTCTCCAGACTCCTAAACCAATCAGAACGCTTCATCAGTCGCACAGACTCCTAAACCAATCAGAACGCTTCATCAGTCGCACAGACTCCTAAACCAATCAGAACGATTCATCAGTCGCACAGACTCCTAAACCAATCAGAACGCTTCATCAGTCGCACAGACTCCTTCCTGCTGATCCACTCAGAACCTGATTGGACAAAGACCTCAACCAGTCAGACCTCTGAAGGAAGAGCCGAGGCTCAGGAGAGACAACGAGCATCAAGACCAGAACCAGGACCGGGACTAGAACCAGGACCAAGACCAGAACCAGGACCAGAACAGGGACTAGAACAAGGTCCAGGACCAAGACCAGGACCAGAACCAGGACCAAGAACAGGACCAGAACCAGAACAGGGACTAGAACAAGGTCCAGGACCAAGACCAGGACCAGAACCAGGACCAAGACCAGAACCAGAACCAGAACAGGGACTAGAACAAGGTCCAGGACCAAGACCAGGACCAGGACCAGAACCAGAACAGGGACTAGAACAGGGTCCAGGACCAAGACCAGAACCAGGACCGGGACTAGAACCAGGACCAAGACCAGAACCAGGACCAGAACAGGGACTAGAACAAGGTCCAGGACCAAGACCAGGACCAGAACCAGGACCAAGACCAGGACCAGGACCAGAACCAGAACAGGGACTAGAACAGGGTCAAGGACCAAGACCAGAACCAGGACCGGGACTAGAACCAGGACCAAGACCAGAACCAGAACCAGAACAGGGACTAGAACAAGGTCCAGGACCAAGACCAGGACCAGAACCAGGACCAAGACCAGGACCAGAACCAGAACAGGGACTAGAACAGGGTCCAGGACCAAGACCAGAACCAGGACCGGGACTAGAACCAGGACCAAGACCAGAACCAGGACCAGAACAGGGACTAGAACAAGGTCCAGGACCAAGACCAGGACCAGGACCAGGACCAAGACCAGGACCAGGACCAGGACCAGAACCAGAACAGGGACTAGAACAGGGTCCAGGACCAAGACCAGAACCAGGACCGGGACAGGACCAAGACCAGAACCAGGACCAGAACAGGGACTAGAACAAGGTCCAGGACCAAGACCAGGACCAGAACCAGGACCAAGACCAGGACCAGGACCAGAACCAGAACAGGGACTAGAACAGGGTCTAGGACCAAGACCAGAACCAGGACCGGGACTAGAACCAGGACCAAGACCAGAACCAGAACAGGGACTAGAACAAGGTCCAGGACCAAGACCAGGACCAGAACCAGAACCAGAACAAGGACTAGAACAAGGACCAGGACCAAGACCAGGACCAGAACCAGAACAGGGACTAGAACAGGGTCCAGGACCAAGACCAGAACCAGGACCGGGACTAGAACCAGGACCAAGACCAGAACCAGGACCAGAACAGGGACTAGAACAAGGTCCAGGACCAAGACCAGGACCAGAACCAGGACCAAGACCAGGACCAGAACCAGAACAGGGACTAGAACAGGGTCCAGGACCAAGACCAGAACCAGGACCGGGACTAGAACCAGGACCAAGACCAGAACCAGGACCAGAACAGGGACTAGAACAAGGTCCAGGACCAAGACCAGGACCAGAACCAGGACCAAGACCAGGACCAGGACCAGGACCAGAACCAGAACAGGGACTAGAACAGGGTCCAGGACCAAGACCAGAACCAGGACCGGGACTAGAACCAGGACCAAGACCAGAACCAGGACCAGAACAGGGACTAGAACAAGGTCCAGGACCAAGACCAGGACCAGAACCAGGACTAGAACAACGTCCAGGACCAGAACCAGGAGTAGAACAAGGTCCAGGACCAGAACCAGGACCAGGACCAGAACCAGGACTAGAACAAGGTCCAGGACCAGATCCAGGACCAGGACCAGAACTGGGAGTAGAACCAGGTCCAGGACCAGGACAAGGTCCAGAACAGGGACTAGAACAAGGTCCAGGACCAAGACCAGGACCAGAACCAGGACCAAGACCAGGACCAGGACCAGAACCAGAACAGGGACTAGAACAGGGTCCAGGACCAAGACCAGAACCAGGACCGGGACTAGAACCAGGACCAAGACCAGAACCAGGACCAGAACAGGGACTAGAACAAGGTCCAGGACCAAGACCAGGACCAGAACCAGGAGTAGAACATGGTCCAGGACCAGAACCAGGACTAGAACAACGTCCAGGACCAGAACCAGGAGTAGAACAAGGTCCAGGACCAGAACCAGGACCAGGACCAGAACCAGGACCAGAACCAGGACCAAGACCAGGACCAGGACCAGAACCAGAACCAGGACTAGAACAAGGTCCAGGACCAGAACCAGGACCAGGAACAGTACCAGACACCCAGGATCAGGCAAAGAGGTAAAGAACCAGGTCATAACGGAAACAGGAACCTGGACCAATCAGGACCCTCCTCATCTGGCCCCGCCCTGTAGACCCAGGCTTGTTGTGCTGCTGCTCTGCCTCACAGAGACCTGACGCTGCAGAGCGCTGGAGTTCAGGAGAAGATGCTGCGTTGATGGACGACCCCTGGCTGCTCTCTGATTGGCTGGCTGGCGCTCCGACAGCAGGACAAGCTGATTAATGGGTCTCTGACTGACTGCTGGTTCCGGGCTGGATGTTTCCTGACTCGTCGCTCCGGTTCCAGATTACCTGGCTGGTTGTCCGGGCAGCAGCTCCGCCGGCTGCTGATTGGCCGGGGCACTAATTGACTTGCAAAGAGGAAGTAGCAATTATGAGAGAGGAGCTGCAGGAGCGCGCTCCACTGATGAGGCTCTGATTGCAATCAGCAGCATAAAGACATGAACGCATAAACAAACACACACACACACACACACACACACACACACACACACACACACACACCTTTAATACTTTGGTTCTATTTCAAGTCGATCTGAAAATCCAGACTAAACTAAGTGATCAGCTGTTTTAAAAAAAACAAAAACATCCCAAAGCCTAAAAAGAGGAGTTGCATGACTTGAGTCCTCAAAAAAAGACTTGTGACTGGATCTGGGGCCTAATGGGGTTTATGCACGGTCACTTCCTGGTTGCGATAGAGGCTGCCGCTCCCTTCCGGTTCAACGCTGTTCCCACACAAACTGGACAAAATGGATTTTTTTACCCGTTTTCTTCAAGACCTGCCGCGCATCACGGTAAACGATGTCCACCGGATTTTTGAAAAACACACAGAGACGTCTGTGAGCAAGCGGGTGAAGGACTTTAAGCTGTATATAACCAGCTTTATTCATGAAATTGAAGGTAAGCTAACAGCGTTAGCTCGTAGCTTCCATCATCAAAAAACAGTGAGACAGATCTATATAGCCGTGATCGTGGGCTCCAACTGCTTCCCAACTTTCAACTTTCTCTGGTCTAGCTCTACGTTATCAGACACCAAGTCTTCATTCACCAAAAGAATAGTTGTTCCAGTTAAATAACACACGAACGGCGCCGCGCCTCCTCCATTAGCCTCGTCCACTCGGCTCTTTGACTACTGTGCTGCAAAGTGTGGACTGCAGACACGGTGTGGTTAGAAATGATCACGTTTTCTCTTCTTAAGTTCACAATCCTTCCTTTTTGTAGTTATTTATTCAGTGAAATGTGTGGAAACGGACTGATGAATTCTATTCAGCTGATGCGGTACACAACGGAACACAGCAGTGTTCAGCTGTCGAGGCTTCCCGTCCGCTGATACTTATATGATGGCTTCATTTCTTAGTGCTATAATATATATATCATACTGTACTATACTATACTATTACTCGTTTTGATTATAAACAATATCTTTAGCTGGAAATGCACTCTAACTCTGGAAATCTTCACGTTTCAAATGGAACCGGAAATGGTCCCGCGAGTTAATTTTAAACCGGAAGTTCTACTAAGTACTCTGTGCATAAAGCCTATTCTGATTATATAAGCCTTGGAGTAATTTCCCACAATCCTGCAGTGGCAGCATCCAATCAGAGAGCAGGGATCAGCTAAGAGTCAAACTTCATTCTTCTGAAAACAGAATAAAGCTGAGTGTTGTCTGCAGCAACACACAGAAAATATCAGAAGATCAAATAATGATATCTAGGAACAGGAAGTGGTCCTCTGACAGGAGGCTAGCCAGATCAGGAGGTTTGGTGCCAAACTAGTGGCTGATTTTCAGACACGTAAAAGAACTTTTGTTTTAATAAATAAAGTCCTACTGACTGACTGACCTGGTCCGGTCTCACACCTCTGGTCCCGTGCTAAGCTAACCGTTAGATAAGCCTGGAGGTGAGCTCTGTGTCAGTCTGCTGGTGAAGGTTCTCAGTCATCAGGTCAGGATGATCCAACAAAGGGTTTAAATAAAGACAACTGGACTTCTCTGAAGACGTTTCTGCTCATCCAGTAGCTTTGTCAGTTCTGTCTGTAGTAAAGGAGAGAGAGTCTTCTCTTCCTCTGTCTGTGACACACCTCCTTCTCCCCCTTGAGGAGGTGTTCGCTCCACTGTATTCAGCTGGAGTCCTGGTGAGGTGTTCTGATCAGAGGAGAGAATGAAGTTCAGAGCAGACTGGTAGGAGGTGGAGAGATGAAATCTGAGTCCTCCTCTGGTTAAAGCTGGTTCTTCACGTTTGACATAGATGTCTTCTTTCACTCCTCTCTCAGACCATCGGTCTTCTCTGTCCAAAATGTGGACGTTTTCAAAGGTGTGTCCCTAGTCTCTGAGGTGGACTGCTGAGTCCTGGCCTGATGATGTGTCTCTCCTGTGTTGAGACATGTTCTTGTGTAGTTGTTGTTTAGTGTCTCCAGTGTAAAGGTCTGAACAGTCCTCAGAAACAACACCACTGGTCTTCTGTCTGGGAGTCTTGTCCTCAGGATGGACCAGTTCCTGTCTGAGGGTGTTGTTGGGTTGGAACTTTACTGGGATGCTGTGTTTGGAGAAAACTCTTCTCGGTGTCTCTGAGACTCCTGCTACGTATGGGATGACGGAGCTTTAGCGCTTGTTGTCCTTGTCTTTTGTAGCTGCTGTGGAGTCTTTTCCAGATTTCTTTCTTGATTTAGTGAAGGCCCAGTTTGGGTTCCTGCAGGTCTGGAGAGCTTCTTTGACGTGTTTCTGTTCCTTTTGTTTCTCTTCAGTTCTGGTGGAATGTTCTCAGCTCGGTGGTGTAAAGTCCTGATAACTGATAGTGTGTGCCCCAGTGGGTGATGGGAGTCAAGATGCAGGTACTGGTCTGTGTGAGGAGGTTTCCTGTAAACCTCAGTGCTGAGACTTCCATCCTGTTGAATTTGTACAGCGCCGTCCAAGAAGGGCAGCTTGTTGTTGTGTGCGTCCTCCTGGTGGACCTGATGTTTTTATCCACAGCGTTGATGTGTTTGGTGAAGCCTTCTACTTCAGGAGTCAGGATCTTGACCCATGTGTCGTCCACATGTCTGAACCAGTGGCTCGGTGCTGCTCCATTGGAGGAGTTCAGAGCTCTGTTTTCCACTTCCTCCATGTAGAGGTTAGCCACACTGGAGAGCCCATGGCACATCCATGTGATCTGTGTCAGTGTGTTAACCTGTCTCACCCTCATCATCAGCATCGTTTCATTACAGAGAGCTGTCTCAGTGGGGGGCCGTAGCTTCAGAGACACCCCCCCTTCGTCCACTCAGAGGTGATGCCAATGAGCTGCTGTAGGGGGGGGGGGGCTGCTGGATTTATGTATTTATTCATCCCCTGGAAGCTTCATATTAAAAGGTCAGATGATTTTACAGGTCAGTGCGCAAACCCTCACAGTCAGGAGGGGTGAGGAGGGGTGAGGAGAGGTGAGGAGGGGTGAGGAGGGGTGAGGAGGGGTGAGGGTCCCGAGGACAGCTGAAGGGAAACAGACAGCGGCTGAGAGAGAGGCTGCAGGAGATATCGACAGGTGGACACATCAGAGGTTTGTCTGAGCAGAGTATGTTCAGTGTGTGTGTGTGTGTGTGTGTGTGTGTGTGTGTGTGTGTGTGTGTGTGTGTGTGTGTGTGTGTCCAATCCTGTCTGCACACCGGCTAGTTAATGAGTCTAAAAGGTCAAACGCCTCCGAAGGATTAACGGGGTTTCCTGGTTTACGAGGTGCTCCAATGTGAGGGAGGACGAGTCAGAGGGACAAATCAGAGGGACAGGGGGTGAGTCAGGGGTATGAGGGACAAATCAGAGGGACAGGAGACGAGTCAGGGGTATGAGGGACGAATCAGAGGGACAGGGGACGAGTCAGGAGGGACAGGGGACGAGTCAGGGGTATGAGGGACAAATCAGAGGGACAGGGGATGAGTCAGGAGGGACAGGGGACGAGTCAGGGGTATGAGGGACAAATCAGAGGGACAGGGGATGAGTCAGGAGGGACAGGGGACGAGTCAGGGGTATGAGGGACAAATCAGAGGGAGGGGGGACGAATCAGAAGGGTGGGGGGTGAGTTAGGGGTCGGGGAACAAATCAGAGGGGTGGAGGACGAATCAGGAGATAGAAGTCAAATTAAAGGGACAAGGGACAAATCAGAGGGACAGGGGACAATCTAGGGGACATTTCATAGTGCTTAGGAGGAATTTCCCATGAGAATGAATCTGTGATCATTCAGGACCTTCAGCGTTTTAAAGGCGATCCTTTCTAAGTGGGACAGAGATCAGGAGACACCATCCTGGTTCGGAGGGACTCAAACCGTGTCCTTCTCGCTCTGATGATGCCAGTGTTCAAAGAGTCAAACTAGAATTAACAGAAAACTGTTAAAAACATTTGATTTAAAAGAGTGATTCAGGATTTTAAAAACTTCTGCTTGAAAGATATTTTAGAGTTCAGAAAGTTTATCGACTGGAGAAAAGGTCAGATTATTTTCTCTTTTTCCCCCCGTTGCTCCTTAAAATGTATCAGAAAATGGTGACATTTGTTTTAAAATCAAGTTCCTGGGTTTCAGACTGACAGATTGACTGAATGTTTGCAGGTCGGGTCAGCAGCCATGTTTTGGTGCAGATAATGAGTCTGACTGTAGCGTTCTGCTGTTTCTATAGAAACACACAAAATCAGCTGCTGATCAATCAGTAAATACTCTCTGATCAGTCCATGTGGTTTCTTTTTGTCAGTCTGTGAAATGGATAACTCACAATCACAACACCAGGCAGTTTCTACTTCCTGAATCAGAACTATTTAGTTTCTGTTGAGTCGAGATCTTTGACAGAAAGAGAGAGAGAGAATGAAGAAGATGATGTAATCATGTGTGAAGAAGCAGAGAGAGATGACGGTCTGGTGTAATGACGAGCACTAATCGGGTCGGATTAAACGCTGGAAGAACCTCAGACTCTCACCAGTAAAAACAGAGGATACGGTCAGGAAGCGTGTTCAGGAGCATGAGGGTGATCTGAACACGCGTGTGATGAAAACATGAGCCGTGTTCCTCCAGTCTGAGACCATAGGACATGAAACCGACCTGCTGAGGTCACATGACATCATCATTACGTAACGGACCTGATGGATGCTCTAAAACTGGATCCACCAGTGAATGAAGCTGCACTGCACTGTACGCTGTTACCGTATTCCTCCTGTTACCGTACTCCTGTTACCGTACTCCTCCTGTTACCGTACTCCTGTTACCGTACTCCTGTTACCGTAATCCTCCTGTTACCGTACTCCTCCTGTTACTGTACTCCTCCTGTTACCGTACTCCTCCTGTTACCGTACTCCTGTTACCGTACTCCTCCTGTTACCGTACTCCTGTTACCGTACTCCTGTTACGGTACTCCTCCTGTTACCGTACTCCTCCTGTTACCGTACTCCTCCTGTTACTGTACTCCTCCTGTTACCGTACTCCTGTTACCGTACTCCTGTTACCGTACTCCTGTTACCGTACTCCTGTTACGGTACTCCTCCTGTTACCGTACTCCTGTTACGGTACTCCTCCTGTTACCGTACTCCTCCTGTTACCGTACTCCTCCTGTTACCGTACTCCTCCTGTTACCGTACTCCTCCTGTTACCGTACTCCTCCTGTTACCATACTCCTGTTACTGTGCTCCTCCTGTTACTGTACTCCTCCTGTTACTGTACTCCTCCGGTTACTGTACTCCTCCGGTTACTGTACTCCTCCTCCTCCTGTTACTGTACTCCTCCTCCTCCTGTTACCGTACTCCTCCTGTTACCGTACTCCTGTTACCGTACTCCTCCTGTTACCGTACTCCTCCTGTTACCGTACTCCTCCTGTTACTGTACTCCTCCTGTTACTGTACTCCTCCTGTTACCGTACTACTCCTGTTACCGTACTCCTCCTGTTACTGTACTCCTCCTGTTACTGTACTCCTCCTGTTACCGTACTCCTCCTGTTACTGTACTCCTCCTGTTACTGTACTCCTCCTGTTACCATACTCCTCCTGTTACCGTACTCCTCCTGTTACCGTACTACTCCTGTTACCGTACTCCTGTTACCGTACTCCTGTTACCGTACTCCTCCTGTTACCGTACTCCTCCTGTTACCGTACTCCTCCTGTTACTGTACTCCTGTTACCATACTCCTCCTGTTACCGTACTCCTGTTACCGTACTCCTCCTGTTACCGTACTCCTGTTACTGTACTCCTCCTGTTACCGTACTCCTCCTGTTACCGTACTCCTCCTGTTACCGTACTCCTGTTACTGTACTCCTCCTGTTACTGTACTCCTCCTGTTACCGTACTCGTCCTGTTACCGTACTCCTGTTACTGTACTCCTCCTGTTACTGTACTCCTCCTGTTACCGTACTCGTCCTGTTACCGTACTCCTCCTGTTACCGTACTCCTCCTGTTACTGTACTCCTCCTGTTACTGTACTCCTCCTGTTACCGTACTCCTCCTGTTACCGTACTCCTCCTGTTACCGTACTCCTCCTATTACTGTACTCCTGTTACCGTACTCCTCCTGTTACCGTACTCCTCCTGTTACCATACTCCTGTTACTGTACTCCTCCTGTTACTGTACTCCTCCTGTTACTGTACTCCTCCTGTTACCGTACTCCTGTTACCGTACTCCTGTTACCGTACTCCTCCTGTTACCGTACTCCTCCTGTTACCATACTCCTGTTACTGTACTCCTCCTGTTACTGTACTCCTCCTGTTACTGTACTCCTCCTGTTACCGTACTCCTGTTACCGTACTCCTGTTACCGTACTCCTCCTGTTACCGTACTCCTCCTGTTACCATACTCCTGTTACTGTACTCCTCCTGTTACTGTACTCCTCCTGTTACTGTACTCCTCCTGTTACCGTACTCCTGTTACCGTACTCCTGTTACCGTACTCCTCCTGTTACCGTACTCCTCCTGTTACCATACTCCTGTTACTGTACTCCTCCTGTTACTGTACTCCTCCTGTTACTGTACTCCTCCTGTTACCGTACTCCTGTTACCGTACTCCTGTTACCGTACTCCTCCTGTTACCGTACTCCTCCTGTTACCATACTCCTGTTACTGTACTCCTCCTGTTACTGTACTCCTCCTGTTACTGTACTCCTCCTGTTACCGTACTCCTGTTACCGTACTCCTGTTACCGTACTCCTCCTGTTACCGTACTCCTCCTGTTACCATACTCCTGTTACTGTACTCCTCCTGTTACTGTACTCCTCCTGTTACTGTACTCCTCCTGTTACCGTACTCCTGTTACCGTACTCCTGTTACCGTACTCCTCCTGTTACCGTACTCCTCCTGTTACCATACTCCTGTTACTGTACTCCTCCTGTTACTGTACTCCTCCTGTTACTGTACTCCTCCTGTTACCGTACTCCTGTTACCGTACTCCTGTTACCGTACTCCTCCTGTTACCGTACTCCTCCTGTTACCATACTCCTGTTACTGTACTCCTCCTGTTACTGTACTCCTCCTGTTACTGTACTCCTCCTGTTACCGTACTCCTGTTACCGTACTCCTGTTACCGTACTCCTCCTGTTACCGTACTCCTCCTGTTACCATACTCCTGTTACTGTACTCCTCCTGTTACTGTACTCCTCCTGTTACTGTACTCCTCCTGTTACCGTACTCCTGTTACCGTACTCCTGTTACCGTACTCCTCCTGTTACCGTACTCCTCCTGTTACCGTACTCCTCCTGTTGCTGTACTCCTCCTGTTACTGTACTCCTCCTGTTACCGTACTCCTCCTGTTACTGTACTCCTCCTGTTACTGTACTCCTCCTCCTCCTGTTACCGTACTCCTCCGGTTACTGTACTCCTCCTCCTCCTGTTACGTACCTCCTGTTACCGTACTCCTCCTGTTACCGTACTCCTGTTACCGTACTCCTCCTGTTACCGTACTCCTGTTACTGTACTCCTCCTGTTACCGTACTCCTCCTGTTACTGTACTCCTCCTGTTACCGTACTCCTCCTGTTACCGTACTCCTCCTGTTACCGTACTCCTCCTGTTACCGTACTCCTGTTACCGTACTCCTCCTGTTACTGTACTCCTCCTGTTACCGTACTCCTCGCTGTATGTGTGCAGCTAGAATCAGGCTGTTGGCTGTCTAACAGCAGCATCAGCTCTCAGTGGTTGTAGCTGTTAGACATCTAAACCCTGATTATAAGACAAACTTGTTTTTTATGAGTTAACAAAAAGATACCATCTTATAATCAGACCAATACGGTAACACAAAGCATCCTAAACTTTGATTGGGCGAAGAGCTTTTATTGGTTGAGTTTAGTTCATTATATTTATTATTTTGCAGAAAAAAGACAAATGAGTGATGTAAATAAGTGTTCCTGATGAGCACAAATCAAAGAAGTGTCCATTTCATTTCATCGTTGTTATTATGAGGTTGTTCTAAACGGTTCCTGAGGATCGGTTTTTATACTTTTGAATTATTAAAGACCACGCCCACCGGTGACATCACTTAAAGCAGGTGAACAGAAGGCAGTCTGACCACGATGCTACGGTGGCCCAGAAGGTTCAACGACATGCTAAACCCACAACACAAGAACCTTTCAGACAACACAACCACAATAAGAACACAGTGACAGAGGTTCTAATGAACCAACAGCCTCCAGCTGGAGCAGAGCGTGGTCCAGAACAGAGGCTGTCTAATGTGGATCCTGGTCTTAGTCCAGACCACATGCTGCTCTTTAGGTGAGGTTAAAGAATCAAGTCTGAACCTGGTGAACTTTGACCCCCGTTGACCCGTCTGGGTCATTCATTGATCAGCTGATATCGATAACGTGATCTGATTGGTGCGAACAGTAAAACATCAGGCTCAAAGCTTCATGGGAAATCTCCACTGTGGGTCTTAAAGTCCACCTGCCTGCAGGTAAGTGACGGGAACGACCAGGAGAGGCGCCAGACGAGCGGCGGTGAGCTCCATGGGTCAGATCGGACCGCCGCAGGAAGGATGGGCGCTGAGGGGGAGGAGGGGGGAGGGGGATAAATGAGATCCCGATGAGGTGTCAAGGTGTGTTAGTGCTGAGGGGTGAGGAATGAAAGGAGAGGGCTGAAAGGAGGAGGAGGGGCAAGATTGGCTGTCTGCACACACACACACACACACACACTCATTGTGATGAAGTCAGCTTGGAGGAGGAGGAGGAGGAAGAATGAGACGAAGACACGAGGAGGAACAAAGGAGACCAGAATGAGGAGGAGGAGTGTCTTCATCCTGAATAAAGACACACAACAGCTGATGGAGTCCATCAGGACCAGAGCGGTAGAGCAACTGGAAGAGGGAACTCCAGGACCAGGACCAGGACCAGGACCAGAAACATAAATATAAATATAAATGTCTCATTTTTATTGAGCTACAAAGATCTTCAGTGAGGCACCTCCTGACCCTCAGACCTCCAGACCCTCAAACCTCCAGACCCTCTGACCTCCAGACCCTCAGACCTCCAGACCCTCTGACCTCCAGACCCTCTGACCTCCAGACCCTCTGACCTCCAGACCCTCTGACCACCTCCAGACCCTCAGACCACCTCCAGACCCTCAGATCTCAAGACCCTTTGACCTCCAGACCCTCAGACCTCCACCAGACCCTCAGACCACCTCCAGACCCTCAGACCACCTCCAGACCCTCAGACCACCTCCTGACCCTCAAACCTCCAGACCCTCTGACCTCCCCTCAGACCACCCCAGACCCTCAGACCTCCACCAGACCCTCAGATCTCCAGACCCTCTGACCTCCAGACCCTCAGACCACCTCCAGACCCTCAGACCTCCACCAGACCCTCAGATCTCCAGACCCTTTGACCTCCAGACCCTCAGACCTCCACCAGACCCTCAGCCACCTCCAGACCCTCAGACCACCTCCAGACCCTCTGACTCCAGACCCTCTGACCACCAGAACCTCTGACCTCCAGACCCTCAGACCACCTCCAGACCCTCAGACCACCTCCAGACCCTCAGATCTCCAGACCCTCTGACCTCCAGACCCTCAGACCACCTCCAGACCCTCAGACCACCTCCAGACCCTCAGACCTCCACCAGACCCTCAAACCACCTCCAGACCCTCAGACCTCCACCAGACCCTCAGATCTCCAGACCCTCTGACCTCCAGACTCTCTGACCTCCAGACCCTCAGATCACCTCCAGACCACCTCCAGACCCTCTGACGTCCAGACCCTCTGACCACCAGAACCTCTGACCTCCAGACCCTCAGACCACCTCCAGACCCTCAGACCTCCACCAGACCCTCAGACCACCTCCAGACCCTCAGACCTCCACCAGACCCTCAGATCTCCAGACCCTCTGACCTCCAGACCCTCAGACCTCCACCAGACCCTCTGACCTCCAGACCCTCAGACCTCCACCAGACCCTCAGACCTCCAGACCCTCTGACCACCAGACCCTCAGACCTCCTCCAGACCCTCAGACCTCCACCAGCAGGTGTAGCTGAAGTGTTTTGCCCCTGGGCACAACAACAAAGTGACCCCACTGGAAGCGGGGTTTGAACTGGAAACCTCTGGAGGTTCTGGATGTGGGTCTGGGTCCATGATCAGGTTCAGGATCAGGATCAGGATCAGGATCCAAACATGTTGCTGGACCTTTTATCATGAGAGTCTGATCAGAAACCACCGTTTAGTCTTAAGTTTCAAACAACGTGTGTGTGTGTGTGTGTGTGTGTGTGTGTGTGTGTGTGTGTGTGTGTGTGTGTGTGTGTGTGTGTGTGTGTGTGTGTGTGTGAAGTTCACTCAGCTGAACCAACAGCTCCTCTTCTAAAAGAGCATGAGATTAAAACCTGTTATGTTACACACACACACACACACACACACACACACACACACACACACACACACACACACACACACACACACACACACACACACACACACACACACACACACACACACACACACACACACACACACACACACACACACACACACACACACACACACACACACACACACACACACACACACACACACACACATCCTGAACCTTTCAGCTGTTTTCATTTTCTGATGGAAGGAGTCTAAACCTGGAACTAGAGCCAGGACCAGGATCAGAGCAGAGTCCCTTCAGAACCAGTCAGACCCAATCAGAGCTCCGGGACAGAACCCAGTCGAACTAGTAGAGTCATGGAATCAAAAACACATCAACGATGACTTTAAAATGAAATACATTAATGACAAATACCAATATTCTAATGATCAAAGCAACATAACCTGAGAAAAAAGAAACATCAAATAAAAAAGTAAATAAAGACAAAAAAAATCTTTAAAGTTTTTAGGAATTTAGAAATATTAAAAATTATACAAAAACAAATAGAGCACAAACTGAAATCAGTAAAGAACAAAATCCTGATGAAAGACCTGAAGTCAAGAAATCAAACAGAAAACAAGTCAAGTGAAATACTAGCAACAAATACAGCTGATCAATAAGAGCACCAATCAGACCGATCGATCCATCAAGTTTCTAATAAACTCAACCAATGAACGGAAACCTGCTCAAAATGCAGAGATGAAGGAAGGAGCTGAGAACTTCATGAACCTGATCCGAACCAGGACCAGGACCTGGACCAGGACCTGAGCCAGGACCAGGACCAGGACCTGAACCAGGACCTGAGCCAGGACCAGGACCAGGACCTGAGCCAGGACCAGACCTCCAGGTGGACCTCCCCCTCCCCTCCTCTCCGGATAAAGTCCAGAACCGAGCCGGTCCGGTCCGGTCCGGTCCACCTACCTTCCTCACCGACACATCCTCCGAGTTGGAGCCATAAAATCCAAAGAACCGGAACCAGAACCGGAACGCTACAGAGATCCATGGTCGGTCCAGGTCCGCGGAGCTGTGCTCATCTCTCTCCAGCCTGCGCACGACGCACGGGCACGGGCACGCGCTGAGAGTCGGAACCGAGCGGCCGCCGTCTGGGCTCGGTGTGCGCGAGGCGCCGGAGCGTCGGGCTATTTGACTCCTCGGGGGAGGGGCCAGGGCGGTGAGTGACGTGAGGAGGAGCCAATGAGGTGGGACGTGGGCCAGTCAGGGAGCTGAGACCTGGAATCTGCAGACCTGTAGTCTGGACCGGGTCTCTGGGTTCAGGTGTTCCACCTTTAGGGTCTGTCTGATCCGGTTCTACTGGATGTCCTCCTGGTTTTGGACTTTGTTGTTGATCCAGGAGCGGACCTGGGGGCGGGGCTTGGAGTCCAGGAGAAGTTTAGTTCAGTGGATCTGTCAATCAACGAGTCAGACATTAAACTGAACTGGTCTCAGGTCAAGTCAGGTCATCAGGTAGTGGCTCATGCCCC
>SSNR01000284.1:580933-596324 GCA_006937965.1 Callopanchax toddi
CTGAGTTAGACATCATCACATAAAAAGTCACAATTGTAAAAACTGGACCAGAGCTTCTAGAAGACACCAACCCTCTCAGAACTGGACATCTCGTGTTTCTCTGTTATTCCATTTGGAAACTTTCCCTCATATCTTCACCTACCCCCTGCCCTGGCTGATAGGAGTCCTGACTGGATTTCTTATTTTCAGAGTAAAACCAGACAGAGACATGAATCTGAATATATCCAGGGAGGAGGAGGAGGAGGAGGAGGAGGAGGAGGAGGAGGTCTGGACCGGAGCAGCTGTAGAACATGTGGCATGTTTCAGATAAGAACCACGACTAAGTAATCAGGAGAATCCAGTCCCATTCCCAGGTCTCCGGTTCCGACAGGCTCGGTCCAGAACTGCAGCAGGTCCATTCTGAGGCGCCTCGCTCTGCAGGACCTCCACCTGATACCGGTTCTCCAAAGGACCCCACGGCGCCGGCCGGGAGCTTTAAATATCTGCACAGATAGCTGGAAACTTTGGGTTCATTATTCAGGTTCAGATCTGGAGCAGAGCTCTGTCCCTTTTATATTTAAATCTGTGTGTGTGTGTGTGTGTGTGTGTGTGTGTGTGTGTGTGTGTGTGTGTGTGTGTGTGTGTGTGTGTGTGTGTGTGNCACACACACACACACACACACACACACACACACACACCACACAGACACACACACACTTCTAAAGCCTTTTACAGGTTAAAGCTTCAGTTTGTTTTCGATTTTTTATCAACCTGAATCAAACCTAAAGAATCCTCTTCAGACCGACAGGAAGTCAGAGGTTCATCCATCTACAGATGAAACACATGGATGGAGACAGCTTGGTTTTGATGTATTTCCTATTCATTATCTCAGACATTAAATAAAATGTATGAAATCAACCCTCTGACTCCCACATCAAGACAACCTCTATTAAAATCCTCCTTTTATTCATTTGAGGCAACAAGTACGGTTGCCCAGAAGGTCGTCGAAATGCAAAAGCTGCAACACAACAAGAAAAGCACAAACCACATGTTGTCCAGGTCTGGACTGGTCCTCACAAATGGACTTCTGCACTGTGAATATCAGAAGGATATATTCTTCAGTTTGATCTGACTCCACCTCCAGCCTGGCGTCTCCTCCTCAGAGCTCAGTTATCTTCAGTTGACGATGGTAACATGTTCCTCCATCATTTAGTAAACAAGGTGCTGAATCAGAGATCCAGCATTTCACCAACTCCTCCATCAGTGAGGACGCTCCTCAGAGCTCTGAGTCCTTCACCTCCTTCTCCTCAGTGACTCTAAATGACTTCCAGTCAGACGAAGCTCTCATCATGTCCATCAGATGTTTCCTCCTCTGTCTCTGACCTGCATCAGTCCATCTCTCTGGACCATCATCCACCACTCACTGAGTCCCTCTGATTTAACAATGCAGTGGTGACTCCTCTCATCTTGATGTCACCTCCACCAGTAACGTCCAGCCTGTTTCCAGCTGCCTTCAGTCAGTGAAGTCCTTGAAGAGGTTGTTGAAACTCAGATCCTGGTTTTCTGGGTTGAAGATCTCTGAGTCCTTCCAGTCTGGCTTCCTGAGATGATCTGGTAAAGGTCTACAATGATCTCCTCATGGCTGCTGATGCAGGAAGATGCTCTGTTCTGGTCCAACCTGACCTCAGTGTGGACCAGAACCTTTGACTGAACAGGCTGAATGTTCTGGCTGCTGTCTCTGGTTCTGCATTAGACCGGTTCTCTTCAGGTCTTTCTAACAGAACATTGTCTCTGAGGACAGGAACGTTCTCCTCTGACTCTGCCTCCAGAACCTGGGGTTCCACAAGGCTCCGTTCTGGGACCTCTGTTATTCTCTTTCTTTATCCTCCTTTAGCTGGAATCATTCAGTCGTTCTCTGACAGCTCATATCTGCTGATGATGCTGTATTTGTCCTTCAAGCCCCACCAGGTGGACAGGCTGTCCATGTGACTATGTGTGGCCGCAGGTCACTGTGAACACGCGTGTAGCAGCTACAGGATGCTGCAGTGGGACTTCTCCTCTAAGAGCCAATTAGCTGCTGCACATTAATCACATCAACTCCTCGTAATGAAATTAGATCACAGATTGGCTCCAACAATGTCTCCGATTTATTTTGATCACCTTCATTAGGATTTCTATAAAGCCTGTTTGTGACTTGTTAGATGATTTATTACAGTCATTCTTCGGATGGTTTCTGTGTGGCTGAAGAACAAGTCAGACTCTGATGTCCAGCAGCAGCTTCAGAGGAGACAGGTCAGTCTACTAACTGGACCCAAAGACTTTAAAGCTGCTTAAAGCTCATCCTCTACAAATCCATCAGCGTCTGTGGAGCTCTGATGTTTATGTTAAAAAGCTAAACTCAGCTCCAGGACCAGAACTCAAACATCATGCAGCGACAGAGCGCCGGGGGACTGAAGTGGACAAATCACAGTCACTGAACAGAATAACAGCTGAGTTCAGTTCAACCTGAGAGAAGGAATGGGGTTCCAGCTTCATCCAGTTCCTCCTCACTCATTGGCTGCTGTCTCGACCCACCGACCAACTTCTAAGTAGCTGTGAGGACAATGAGCTAGCACATCAATGATATTTTATACTACTGTTGTTGTATAATATTGTCCAGTGTGTAATAATGACATTAACTGTTACCTGTTAGAGCTGATGTCCATCCAGGCTGACCTGAACCCTCTCCATCCTCCTCAGGTGGACCTCAGTCATCAGTCAGGGACCTTTAGTGTCCGTCTGTGGGGAGAGGAGCTGGATCTGACAGACCGGGTCAGAACGTCTGAGCTCTTAATGGTTTTAGGACTGATCATTTGTTCCTCTGTGATTTTTAACGTAAAGGTTTTCCTCCTCCACCACCCCCCGCTCTGTCCTCTCTCCTCTTCAAAACTAAGTCCTGACTGGAACTGCTTACCAAGTTCACCTGGAACTTTTTCACCTTCCATCAGCGTCCTGCAGGTCCCACAGGTGTCCCCGTCCCCAGAAAGACGAGCAGGGCGGCCCCTGGGACGATGGTATCACCGGCTAATGAGTCCTCCTGATGCAATTAGTTCCAGGTACAGGAGTCTGCAGAGTCATCATTATTCCAGACAGCGGGATCAGGACACCAGGAGGTCTCAGTGAGGGAGAAAACCTCCCAGGTAAAGAAGGAATAAACACATCTAATACTGATCTATGACTGACTGACGACCTACACACTGACCAACTGTCCTATCAGCTGATTGGACAACTGACTGACCAACTGTCCTATCAGCTGATTGGACAACTGACTGACCAACTGTCCTATCAGCTGATTGGACAACTGACTGACCAACTGTCCTATCAGCTGATTGGACAACTGACTGACCAACTGTCCTATCAGCTGATTGGACAACTGACTGACCAAGTAAAAACTGGACCAGAGCTTCTAGAAGACACCAACCCTCTCAGAACTGGACATCTCGTGTTTCTCTGTTATTCCATTTGGAAACTTTCCCTCATATCTTCACCTACCCCCTGCCCTGGCTGATAGGAGTCCTGACTGGATTTCTTATTTTCAGAGTAAAACCAGACAGAGACATGAATCTGAATATATCCAGGGAGGAGGAGGAGGAG
Organism: Callopanchax toddi; assembly: GCA_006937965.1. Classification (NCBI taxonomy): domain Eukaryota; kingdom Metazoa; phylum Chordata; class Actinopteri; order Cyprinodontiformes; family Nothobranchiidae; genus Callopanchax; species Callopanchax toddi. The sequence continues at coordinate 584,546 of SSNR01000284.1, forward strand.
GAGGAGGAGGAGGAGGAGGAGGTCTGGACCGGAGCAGCTGTAGAACATGTGGCATGTTTCAGATAAGAACCACGACTAAGTAATCAGGAGAATCCAGTCCCATTCCCAGGTCTCCGGTTCCGACAGGCTCGGTCCAGAACTGCAGCAGGTCCATTCTGAGGCGCCTCGCTCTGCAGGACCTCCACCTGATACCGGTTCTCCAAAGGACCCCACGGCGCCGGCCGGGAGCTTTAAATATCTGCACAGATAGCTGGAAACTTTGGGTTCATTATTCAGGTTCAGATCTGGAGCAGAGCTCTGTCCCTTTTATATTTAAATCTGTGTGTGTGTGTGTGTGTGTGTGTGTGTGTGTGTGTGTGTGTGTGTGTGTGTGTGTGTGTGTGTGTGTGTGTGTGTGTGTGTGTGAGCTGATGGGAACGCCACTGTTTCCCATTTTCAAACCTCCTTCTGAAAGAAAACAAAGAAAACTGTTTTTTCTTCACCTCCATTTTCCTCTTTTTCTTTCCTGTCATCATTCATCAGTCTGTTTTATTCACACATTTACTCAATAATCAGTCGAACTTTATGAATTATTTCAGACAGCTGGCTGTAACATCACGGGTTCTTAAAGTCCTGATTACAGGCAAAAAGCAGTTAGAACGACAATCATGAATACAGACTAAAGTCAGAAAAGAAAGGTTTACTTATCTCACATCCATACAGACAAGACAATAAAACCCACAGCATGAAAACTAAACATGAAGCAGTTCAAGGAGCTAAAGGCTAACAGGACTCTTAGACCATGGTGGGCAGTCCTGTACTCTCAGTGCAACTTTTAGAGGTTTCCTTGCTTCAACACAGCTGATCTAAAAGATGAATGAGCTCCTCAGTGCTCCAAGGCCATCAGAAGCCTCTGGACCACCCACTCTTCAACTAAAACATGCAGGACTGTGTGGCCCTGGAGGACCAGGATGGTCCACCTCTGCCTTAGACCCAAAACAAGTTCAAGCACTGAGTTCTCAAGAATCAGAATCAGAAAACCTTTTATTGTCATTGAATGTAATTCGCAGACTGGCAATAAGGTGCAGCACACACACAGAATAAAAAACACCGTAGCAGCAGAAAACAGTGCAGACATGCAGTTAAAGGGACAGTTAATGAGTATGTTGCTAATTGTTGATGAGCCAAACGGCTGTTTTTGTGACGAGAGGTTCTGGTCCTGATGGACCGTAGCCTCCTGATGGACCGTAGCCTCCTGATGGACCGTAGCCTCCTGATGGACCGTAGCCTCCTGATGGACCGTAGCCTCCTGATGGACCGTAGCCTCCTGATGGACCGTAGCCTCCTGCCAGATGAAGTGGCTCCAACAGACCGTGTCCAGGGTGAGAGGTGTCAGCTGCTCTCCGGCCTGCTCGCCCCCGAGTCCTGGAGGCGTACAGGTCCTGGATTGATGGGAGACTGCAGCCAATCACCTGCTCAGCAGAGCGCACAGTGCGCTGCAGTCTCTGTCTATCCCTGGCGGTGGCCCCAGAGAACCACACAGTGATGGAGGAGGTGAGGATGGACTCAGTGACGGCCGTGTAGAACTGGACCATCATCTGGACCGGCAGCTTGGCTTTCCTCAGCTGCTGCAGGAAGTCCATCCTCTGCTGGGCTTTCTGGATGAGGGAGCTGATGGTCGGCTCCCAGGTCAGGTCCTGAGTGATGCAGGTCCCCAGGTCAGGTCCTGAGTGATGCAGGTCCCCAGGTCAGGTCCTGAGTGATGCAGGTCCCCAGGTCAGGTCCTGAGTGATGCAGGTCCCCAGGTCAGGTCCTGCGTGATGCAGGTCCCCAGGTCAGGTCCTGAGTGATGCAGGTCCCCAGGAATCGGAAGGAGGTGATGGGAGTGTCCTGTTGGGTCTTCTGTTGAGATGACCTCTAGATCTCTAGACTCTAGATCAGTTCATGCTGTCTTTTCTGTGTCACTGCACATCCAACATTAGGAGCAGAACGGCCAACATCCATGACTACGTATCACATGTGGTTTAACAGTCCTCCTGTGTGAAGCGGCCCTTTGATCCCTTATTCAGAGTAACCACTACAACTCCCTTCTCTTCTAAACACAAGCCTTTCATGGCTAAGTAGAGACTTTTTTCTATCAGAAACTTCAATTCTCTCTTTGAAATAGAAACTAGAAAAACAAACCGCAGCATGCTCTCTAATGACATGTGCCCAAACTCCTGACACACGGAACCTTTTCCAGGTGATAAAACAGAAGCTGGAAGCTGCAGCGCTCCAACCTGCAGCATCAAATCTTTGTCTTAATAACCGCAGGAACCCAGCAGCTCTAGGCTGCCTTTTAGGGCCGCCTTCATTTTTCCTCCTGGAGGTGGAAAGGTGAAAAAGAGGAGGGCATGGAAAATCAATTGAGCTGAATTTGAGGGAAATAGAGAGAAGAAAGAAGGAGAGAAGAAGCCGAGGAGCGAGAGTGAAAAATGTGTTGGTTTGTCGGCAGCGGCTGAACGTCTCAGGAGACTTCGAAGGGAATTCATCACAGGAGACAAATTACATTGCAGTGGTATCCCTCTTTCTTTACAATGTAGGAGTGTGTGTGTGTGTGATAATATGAGACATAAAACACACATGAAGCGTGTCCAGGTATGTGGATATCAGAGGTGGTTTCAGGTGTGGTGGTCCGACGTTTAGCTGCTGTAGCACCGACCAACCGGAGCTCGTAAAATAAAGGATGTTGGTTCAGTTTCAGAGGAGAGAATTCAAATAAAATCAGGTGTTACCACCGTCTAAATGTGATGAATAAAACCGACTAGAGAGGGAAAACCCAGACCTGATCGGAGACGGGTTCTTACACACAGTCAGAGGGTCACTTGTTTGGTGTGTGTGTGTGTGTGTGTGTGTGTGTGTGTGTGTGTGTGTGTGTGTGTGTGTGTTCTGCATCATTTTACCAGAAACAGATGATGATGAGTGACGTCTCTTCTAGAAAGGCTACTGATGGACACCTGAGTTGCTAAAGTTCGCTGGACCTTTGTAATGGTTGCCCTGACACAGAACTGGTACTACAGCTGTGTACTGGTAAAATGTAGAAACTTTATATATGAAGGGCTGGTTCAGAATAACTCACAGAAGCTTAAAGATCCAACAGTTTGTGAGGGTTAACCCTACATGCTGCAGGTATGGAAAGCTGTTCCACAATTAAACACACGTTGAAACCGTCTATGGCGGGGGTACTTTATAGACGTCCCTCTGGCTGAATGCAGAGCGTCTTTATTTCCACTCTTTTTGAGGGACACAGAACTCAGATGGACGGAGTAATAATAGTTTCGTTTCTGCAGGATGTTTGAAGAACAGAGTCGTTTTTCCCAACCTGAAAAAGTTGAGTCCAACAACAAATCAACATCTGGGAGTTTATTCTTCACTGAATGAAAGTGGTCGTTACAACCCAGCTCAGCTAGGGATAAAAGAAGTAACATCAAAACCAGATATTTTGGGTGAACTGACAAATAGATTTATTGTCAGGTTTGTAAAATCAAAAGATTTCCATAAAACAAAGGGATAACAGGTCAAATAAATGTCTCTATCTAACAAAACCCCTCTAACTAACCTCCAATGAGGAGCACAGGATGAATTGTATACAACAAACAAAAGGAGTCTAGAGAAACAAAACCAATTAAAGCTGCGAGCAGCGTCGTGCGGCCCTCGCAGCTCAGCGCCGCTTCGGCCTCACGTCGCCACCGCGGACTCACGCGCACCGCCACGCCGCGGCCACCTCAACCCCAGCTCAACTCCCGCAACCACAGACACCATGAACCGTCATCTCATCCACACCTCATCCCAACACCACGTCTCCACTGAACCCGCCAATCCACTCTGCACGTCACCACTAGGGTGTCAAAGCGACCACCTATGAATAAAATCAGCACTGCTTTCTGTTCAGAGTCGGATCAGTATCACTCACATTCATTTTCGTGCAGATTCTCTTTAAATTGAGGAAACTATAGGCAAACGTACTTCCATGGTGTGATGTCAATTGTCACCATGCCAGCACCCCTAACTTCCTTCCTAACCTCCCGGCATTAGAAGACCTGTGAGGCTAAATTATCTTCTGTTATTTGACCTATATTCACTTTGAGTAGGTTAAACGGGCTGAATAGGGACCATTAAGCATGATTTGGCAACTCATCAATATTTGACGCTTAGCCACGCCCACACCGTTTGGTTGGCATAATAAATTGGAACCACTTTTGATCCCCAATGTCTTATGAGTAAACTTTAGCATTTTGAAATCTGTAGGCCAAAATCCCTAGGACTAGATCGTTCAAATGCAATGTGTGCAAAAACGCCAAAATGGCGCCATCTGACCAAAATGGCCGACCTTCTGTAGGCTTTGGACCAGGACTTCAAGAGACTATTTTGTAGGACTAGAGAGAATACATTTGTGTACCAAATTTCATAGTCGTCAGACAAAGCATGGCTTGGGGCTGACTGTTTTAATGGTGGTAGGGGGCGCTATTTCAAAAATAGGCCACACCAACCGGATTTTTGCATAAAAATCTCTTTGAGGTCAGATACTCATCACTCCCATTAAGTTTCGTGTGGATCACATGAGAATTGTGGAATTTAGAGGCAAACGAAATGCCACGGCGTGACGTCTGACTTCGCTACGCCATCACAACCCCATGTTTGTTGGAAAACCTTCAGTACTGAAAACCAAGCTACCCCCACTTGTCTTCTGTTACCTGGTCAAGATTTGTGTTGATTAAGTGAAAACTTTCAAATCGGGACCGTTCACAATAAAACATGACCTTTTCAGTCATGAGGGGGCGTGGCTTTGATGACATCACAATTTGATGGATGCTTGTTGTTAGGGTTTGTATGATGACGCACCACAGCAAGTTTCATCATTCCATGATTTTCAATGACCAATTTATAGCTACTTGTATTTTTTTGGCGAGTCGCCCAAGTTTGAGGCCTGGCCCCGCCCCCTGAACATTAACGAAAACTCACAATTTTCAAAACTTAAGCTTCCCCATGCCTTATGAGCAAAATCACCAAAAATCAAGTTGATCAATCAAAAGCTCTACGTGCAGTATGACCAGCTGCGGACCCTCCAAACAGTCAATTTGACCCCAAAAATGGGGTGCTTGACCCGAAATGGCCGACTTCCTGTTTGATATGGACCATGATGGTAAGAGACGTTTTCATGCGTCTTGGTAGGTTCTACAAGTGTACTAAATTTCATAACTCTACTGTGAAATAGGGTCAATGGGGAGGGTGATTTTTCATTTTGTAGGTGGCGCTGTTGAACCAATTTTTTGGCGACTTTTGCGACGCCCTTAAAATACGTAAATTTTCACCAGGTTCTACAAATCCCCCAAATTTGGTGAGTTTTTGAATATGTTAAGGCCTCCAACTAGCCAATTTATTTTTGCCGGGAGAAAGAAAAATAAACGGAGGAATTACAAGAGGCCTTCAGCGCTTTGCTGCTCGGGCCTAAATACCTAAATGCTAAACTTAAAGAGACCACTCAGTGACAAACACTAAGGGAAAACTTTTGGATTACAAAGGTAAGTCTACCTACTCTACAAAGATACAAAGTACTAGAAGTACAACCAGTCATAAAGCACAGAAACCCCACAAAACCTCTAAGGCGAGCTGCATAAACCTAATGAGGCAGCCGCCCTGAACCACAGCTGGAGCTCATCTTTTATAGTCTTTGTCCATCACTAATTGGTGGAGCAGGGAATGAATGAACCAATCAGGAGGAACTGGAGGATGAGCAGAGAAGGTAACCAATCCCAGGTGTGTGGTGGCACAGCAGAGCAGGCAGCCAATCACAGGAGTGTGATCCCACAGCAGAGCAGGCAGCCAATCACAGGAGTGTGATCCCACAGCAGAGCAGGCAGCCAATCACAGGAGTGTGATCCCACAGCAGAGCATCCAGGAAACCTGTAGGAAAACTCACAAATGGCCTCAGGCCATAAAAGAGGACCTTCTGGGTGTTTGAGTTCCTGTAGTCTGGTTCAAATAAGGTAATTGTTTTTTTTTAACTGTAAACAAAATGCATCACTACAAACCAGGTGAGAACGTTTAGTCTGCTGATTGGTCAGATTGTTTGGGGGCGGTCTGATACACAACACAGACCAACCCCCATCAACTAGTGGAACTCTTCAGTGTTGTTGATCCTCCATGTGAGCCCTCACATCGTAAACTGTTAGCTAGGAGCTACTTGGTAGCTACTGTCATGTGCATGCTCTCCCACATCCCAGAATGCAACACAAACCTAGTCACAGGAGGGCATTTGGCTGAAAACTGCATCTGGTCCTTGAGGATACAGCTATTAAAGAACCAAGACCACCTCCTCTGATGGGTCTAAGTACGGTTCTTCAGTTCCATCTAGAGTGATTAGTGTGTTCACACCAAGCAGACCAACAGAACCAAGGAGGAGATGGACCAGAGACCTATTAGAACCAGGGTTCTAATGGACCAGAGACCTATTAGAACCAGGGTTCTTATGGCTGCTCGTGTTAAAATGCTTCATTATGAATATTTTCAGGTATTTTCAGGGTTTTAAAAGTGCTTGAAATTTTCATAAAGCCAATATTCAGCATTATCAGCTGGACTGAAGCTCAAATATCCAACTTCTGTTTTCAGTCTGTGAACTCACCATAAGCACTAATTCATTCAGAGATGTGAACGTTTTTACATCCAGAAGTTCAACTTGTTATTTATCTCTGTTGGTTCAGGAGGTCAGAATCTGGTATCAGCCCTTAAAGTCTAAATCAGTGCATCGCTACTTCAAACTGAAGCTAGTTAGCTTAATAATATGAGACGAGAAAGTGAAATAAACATTTTCAGATTAAATCACCAATGGAAGGTGCTGGAAAATCTTACAAACTCATCTTGAAAGTTCTTAAATTTGATTTGGCCAAAAGTGTACGAACCCAGTAAAATGGACTAAACACTGCAGGGGACGTTGACATTTGACTTTATTGTCCCCAAGGGGAAATTCTGTGTGAAAGCACCTTAACGTTGAAAGAGAAACAGAATAACCAAATCAGAAACGGGAGCTTTATTCTACAAGTCTTTATCAGAGAAACCCCTCTGGGTGGGTTCTGTTCTGCTACCAGCTCCAGCTGAACCATCATGAGCTCCAAGTGGATCAGAGGCAGACTGCAGAAGGTTCTCAATAGATCATCCTACCATCTGCATAAAGAACATCCAGTCCCAAACAATATCAATACCAGAGAGCCCAGAATACAGCCCTGAGGGACTCCTAACCTGAGGAGCCTGGGTCTGATCTGTGAGGTTCACCCACCATTCAAATCAAATGGATCAGAACATAATGCTAAACCCACCCACAGGTCAGATCACTACATGGACATGACATTAATTATAATTTAATAATAAATCAGGTGATTTCCATAAAAGTCAAAGTCTCGTTTACCTCTGACAGGACCTCAGTCGGGTCACAGAGTCGACTGCTGCCGTCTGAAAACCAATCTCTAGATGATCACATGTGACCTTCGTTTTATGATTGATTGATTGGATCAGAACTATCCTGATGTTCCTGCAGGACGAGTCCAGCTGCTGCTGTTTGAGCTGCTAGGACCCAGTTAAAATGAGCAGCTTGTTCCATTCCAGAACTAACTCACCTATCAGTGGTCCTTTCATGTTTCCTGTTTGTGTGTTAATAGTGTGAAAAGTGTGTAAATATTTGTCTAGTTGTGTTTGTGAGCTTTGAGATTGCATCTGTTTTTAAATGACTTTGTGTTTCTTTGAAGCTGCAGCACAGTTTTCATTTTCTTCAGAAGCTGTTAAAGTCACCTCTGAAGGAGTTAGCATGCAAATCAGGTGAGACGTCCTCCTCCAACGCTGCAAAATACAGGAGGCTGCAGGATTTAGACCGCACCGATGACAGGAGAACCAGAACCAGAACCCACCATGAACCACTGCAGACCAGAACCTGTTGGGATGGAAAAACCTCATCAGTAGATGGATGGATGATGGATGGATGGATGGATGGATGGATGGATGGATGGATGGATGGATGGATGGATGGATGGATGGATGGATGGATGGATGATGATGGGTGGATGGATGATGGATGATGGATGGATGGATGGATGGATGGATGATGATGGGTGGAGGATGATGGATGATGGATGGATGGATGGATAGATGAATGGATGGATGGAGGGATGGATGGATGGATGGATGGATGGATGGATGGATGGATGGATGGATGATGATGATGATGATGATGATGATGATGATGATGATGATGATGATGATGATGATGGATGGATTGATGGATGGATGGATGATGGATAGATGGATGGATGGATGGATGGATGGATGGATGGATGGATGGATGGATGGATGGATGATGGATGGATGGATGGATAGATGGATGGATGGATGAATGGATGATGGATAGATGGATGGATGGATGGATGGATGGATGGATGATGATGGGTGGATGGATGATGGATGATGGATGATGGATGGATGGATGGATGGATGGATGGATGGATGGATGGATGGATGGATGGATGTATGGATGGATGGATGGATGGATGGATGGATGGATGGATGGATGGATGATGGATGGATGGATGGATGGATGGATGATGATGATGAGATGATGATGATGATGATGATGATGATGATGATGATGATGATGATGATGGATGGATGGATGGATGGATGGATGGATGGATGGATGGATGGATGGATGGATGGATGATGGATGGATGGATGGATGGATGGATGATGATGGGTGGATGGATGATGGATGGATGGATGGATGGATGGATGGATGGATGGATGGATGGATGGATGATGATGATGATGATGATGATGATGATGATGATGATGATGATGATGATGATGATGATGGATGGATGGATGGATGGATGGATGGATGGATGGATGGATGGTTGGATGGATGATGGATGGATGGATGGAGGGGTGGATGGATGGATGGATGGATGGATGATGATGGGTGGATGGATGGAGGGATGATGGAGGGATGGAGGGATGGGTGGAGGGGTGGGTGGAGTGGATGGATGGATGGATGGATGGATGATGGATGGATGGATGGATGGATGGATGGATGGATGGATGGATGGATGGATGGATGGATGGATGGATGGATGGATGATGATGGATGGATGGATGGATGATGGATGGATGGATGGATGGATGGATGGATGGATGGATGGATGGATGGATGGATGATGATGGGTGGATGGATGATGGATGATGGATGGATGGATGGATAGATGAATGGATGGATGGATGGATGGATGATGGATAGATGGATGGATGGATGGATGGATGGATGGATGAATGATGGATGGATGGATGATGGATGATGATGGATGGATGGATGGATGATGGATGGATGGATGGATGGATGATGGATGGATGGATGGATGGATGGATGGATGGATGGATGGATGGATGGATGGATGGATGGATGGATGGATGGATGGATGATGATGGATGGATGGATGGATGGATGGATGGATGGATGGATGGATGGATGGATGGATGATGGATGGATGGATGGATGGATGGATGGATGGATGGATGGATGGATGGATGATGGATGGATGATGGATGGATGGATGGATGGATAGATAAAAAGATGATGGATTGATGGATGAATGATGGTTGGATTGAGGAACAGATGTATGAACAGATGGACAGATGAATGGACAGATGCATGAATGGATAGATGGATGAATGGATAGATGGATGAATGGATAGATGGATGAATGACGGATGGATGGAGGAACAGATGAATGGACAGATGCATGAATGGACAGATGCATGAATGCATAGATGGATGAATGGATAGATGGATGAATGACGGATGGATGGAGGAACAGATGAATGGACAGATGCATGAATGGATAGATGGATGAATGGATAGATGGATGAATGATGGTTGGATGGAGGAACACATGAATGGACAGATGGACAGATGAATGGATAGATGAATGAATGGATAGTTGGATGAATGATGGATGGATGGATAGATGGATGGATGAATGATGGATGGATGGATGGATAGATGGATGGATAGATGGATGAATGATAGATGGATGGATAGATGGATGGATAGATGGATGAACGTCTAGTTTCTGTAGAATCAGGATTTCAGATCTCTCTCCTGATCCACTTGTAGATGATGGAGTTCATCTGAGGTCAAACTTGTTTCATCTCCTTCGCCGGCTACTGGGTGATGATGATGAGATCAGATTGCATTCTGGGAGAAGAGAATGTGAGTATAGTGGTTATCAGGAGGAGATAATGTTGGTCTAAGAGGTCCACCTCCAGTAAAAACCCATCTGGGATGAGAACACGTCTGAGACTGAGCAGGCTGAAGGTGGTTTTCTTCTCTTCTTCTAACTGCGTCAGGAGAAAAGCCGGTGAATTACAGCTGGGAGCAAAACAAACCATCAGAGTGGAGAAAGGAGACAAACAGAATCACACTCAGCCTGAAACTCTTCTGGACCCAAATACAACCACGGCTGGTCCTGAGGGACAAGAAGACTCGTGATGTCTCCGTCAGAGAATAGAGGGACAGACTGGTCTGAGACATGAGACACAGAGGAGAAACACAGATGAGCAGATGGTTGTTTTGGCTGGAAACAAACCATTACCATGGCAACAGGAAGAAAAAAGGAAAATAGTCCTGAATCAGTTCCCAGGATAAGTTAACCATTACATCATCACTATGAGAATACAAACTTCTGATTGGTCATGTGATCAGTTATCTGTTTGGTCATGTGATCAGTTATCTGTTTGGTCATGTGATCAGTTATCTGTTTGGTCATGTGATCAGTTATCTGTTTGGTCATGTGATCAGTTATCTGTTCAGTCATGTGATCAGTTATCTATTTGGTCATGTGATCAGTTACCTGTTCGGTCATGTGATCGGTTATCTGTTTGGTCATGTGATCAGTTACCTGTTCGGTCATGTGATCGGTTATCTGTTTGGTCATGTGATCAGTTATCTGTTCGGTCATGTGATCAGTTATCTATTTGGTCATGTGATCAGTTATCTGTTCGGTCATGTGATCAGTTATCTGTTCGGTCATGTGATCAGTTACCTGTTAGATCATGTGATCAGTTACCTGTTCGGTCATGTGATCAGTTACCTGTTCGGTCATGTGATCAGTTATCTGTTCGGTCATGTGATCAGTTATCTGTTCGGTCATGTGATCAGTTATCTGTTCGGTCATGTGATCGGTTATCTGTTTGGTCATGTGATCAGTTTGGTCATGTGATCAGTTACCTGTTCAGTCATGTGATCAGTTACCTGTTCAGTCATGTGATCAGTTTGGTCATGTGATCAGTTATCTGTTCGGTCATGTGATCAGTTTGGTCATGTGATCAGTTATCTGTTCGGTCATGTGATCAGTTATCTGTTTGGTCATGTGATCAGTTATCTGTTTGGTCATGTGATCGGTTATCTGTTTGGTCATGTGATCAGTTATCTGTTTGGTCATGTGATCAGTTATCTGTTTGGTCATGTGATCAGTTATCTGTTTGGTCATGTGATCAGTTACCTGTTTGGTCATGTGATCAGTTACCTGTTTGGTCATGTGATCAGTTATCTGTTTGGTCATGTGATCAGTTACCTGTTTGGTCATGTGATCAGTTACCTGTTTGGTCATGTGATCAGTTATCTGTTTGGTCATGTGATCAGTTACCTGTTTGGTCATGTGATCAGTTTGCTGTTTGGTCATGTGATCAGTTATCTGTTTGGTCATGTGATCAGTTATCTGTT
>SSNR01000284.1:607671-621378 GCA_006937965.1 Callopanchax toddi
GGGGGGGGGGGGGGGGGGGGGGGGGGGGGGTTATAACAGCTCTGAGATATAAGGTCAAGGTGTTCCAGGTCTGACCCGGGTCCTTCATATACCAGCCTGAAAACCAGTTTTAAATATGTTGTGATGGTTTAGAATGACCTGTCTGTCATCAGGTGACATTTAAATCTCCTCAACAGGAAAACGACCTGCAGGCAAAACAAGTCCAAGTCAGCTGTATTGTTTATTTGCTTCATCTGACAGACAGAGTGAGGTCAAAAGTCAAGAATCACAGACCAACGGTCAACATGTCGGGACAACAACTAAACAACAAACCATCAACCAGATCGGCTGTAACCAGGTGGATAAATCAAGTAACTGTTTGTGTTTATCAGAAGCTTTAATCCAAAGGCTAACAACAAACTACTAGATGGTCTAACTCTGGTCTCTAAGGTGACTGAGAGGGAGAAGAAGACAGGATAGAGTGAAGAGCATTAGAGAGTCCAGAGGAGTAGTGAAGGTAGGAGCTAGTCTAGAAGACGTCCTCTGACGGTCTTCAGGAGGTTCTAGAAGACAGACAGGGACGCCCCTGTTCTGGTATCTTGGTAGGTCATTCCTCCACATGAGAAGAGTCTGGACTGTCCCAGCGTGGTGTAGCTCTGCTAGCTGATGACCCTCTGATGACCGCAGTGACCGAGCCGTGACGTCAGCCTTAGCCAGAGGATTCCAGCAGGTGGCGCCGTTCCTTCAGGACCCTGTATGCTAGTGGTAGAGACTTGGATTGATGCAGCAGCTAAAGGTAGCCAGTGGAGCTCCATGACCAGAGGGGGGACATGTGCTCTGTTAGGCTGACTGAAGACCAATCTGAACCATCTGTAGAGGTTTACCAGTCCAGACTGGAGACCAGTTAGAAGGACATTACAGTGGTCAAGGAGGGAGAGGACCATAGACTGGACCAGGAGCTGGTGGTGGACTGGGTCAGGTGGTCTGATCTTTAGGATGTTGAACAAAGAAAAGGGACTGAGGCAACCTGACATTTAAAGGTGCTATAGGTAATCTGCAAAACAAATTAGCTTAAAATATCGTTTACGCCTCTTAACAACGGTCTAGCTTTTAGGGGTTGAACGACTTGCTATTTTTACAAGTCGACTACCAAGTAATAAAAGTGGCATCGACTTCGACTAGTCGCTGATGACGTCATACATACGGCGTATACAGGACGGCTTTATAAAAGTTGACAGGCTTTATTGCAAAAACATATTTTAATGCTGACAACAAACAGCTGAGAGAGAGACGTTGTTTTAGGAGCACTTTGGTTTTAACATCAAGTCTTTAGACTAAAATGCTGATTAGTTTGAGTCACATCTAGTCAGGTTTATATGAAAACAGTTTAATCTGACTAAAACTACAGTTTGAGTCAGATTGTGGTCTATTGTTCGGCCATAATCATAACAAAGACATTCGCTATTTAATAAATAAAATCACTCAAAGCTTGATAGCCGAGCCATTAGCTCGTTAGCTTAGTCGTTAGCACATCGGAGGTTTGAATAGCGCCGCGTTTTTAGTAAAACAAGAGATAAAGAAAGCAAAGACTCACCGTTAAGTTGATTAAATCAGGACAATCGATTGGCAAGGGCATCAAAAGCTGACAAGAAGTATTCTTTGAGTAAATATCCATTTTATTAGCGCAGCGCCAGACCGGAACACATCAAAGGAAATGGAACGAAACCCCTTCAAAATAAAAGTTCACGTGATCAGCGAAGAGTCGACCTTTGGTTTAAAAAGTCACTACAGCCCACACAAGTCGACTAGTTGACTAGTTCGTGCGACCCCTAGTAGCTATAAATATATTGTGGTCAAGGACCGAGGAGGAAGGTCTGAAGCTCAGACTGCCCCCTAGCGTCCTGGAGCACTTCTGTTGTGTTTTGCATGTGTTTTGTCCCTAGGGGCCACCGTAGGAGGAGGTAGGAGCACTGCTGTCCTCTTCATTAATGGCAGACACCAATAAACACGGAGAACAGACCATGAAGCCTCTCTCCTGACTGGACATGAGCATGGCTCCCATCAGAGGACTACTTCCTGTTTCTAGAGACTCTGCACAACCTTGAGTGATGTCAGCAGTGGGTGTGGTCAAATAATAGAAACCACTTCTTTAATGAAGGCTTCAATCTGAGATGAACAACAGAAAATCAGAAATATCATCTGAGAGAGAAAACATCAGCTCAGTCATCTGGTCAGACCTGACACACACACACACACACACACACACACACACACACACACACACACACACACACACACACACACACACACACACACACACACACACACACACACACACACACACACCCCTGAGTGGTGTAATCTCCATGAATATTCCAGCCAGCAGCATCAAGTCCCTTTAATTATCAGCCCCTCCCAGAAGCTCCACGCGGTCCGGTTCAGGTAAATTAGGCTCAGCAAACATCCCACCTCCACTCCATCACATTCAATATGAAGGCAAACAGTGCACAGCAGTCTGAGAGCGTGCACGAGGCGAGCGCGGTGGAGTTATTCCATAGCCATCAGGTCACTTTGTGTTTCCATGGCAGCAAAATGAATAATAAAATCAGCGTCTGACCCCACAGTGTTCCTGCTCCAGACCCAAACAACTTCAGATTCTTTACAGGATGAAACTTTGGTTTGGAGCCTCTGAGGACTGGAGTGTATTTAAATGAGTCTTTATTTAAACAAAACAAATGAAAGAACCAACAAAATGCTTCTAAATCCAAATGATGTTTCTCCTTTTGTCTCTCATGTCTGTATTTGATGTTCTCTCTAGTTTAACACAACCTTTAGGTTTTTATATTAGACTTCAGTTTTTACTTCGAGGCCAAAGAAAACTGGTTTTTGAATGTTTTACAAAACTAAACATTTGAGTGATTGGCTCTCGTGTCCTGATAATAAAAACAAAATGTATACAATAATAAAATGATGATAACAATAATACCTTGCCTGACTTTGTTCACTTTTCTGAGTCTGGGTCTGGGTCTGGGTCTGGGGGGCAGCATCCTAAATATGAATTCCAGACTGTCCACCTCCACCAGCGCCTCCACTGGGACCAGCCTGGAGATGTAATCCCTCCAGCTTGTCTTGGGTCCACCTGGGGGCGTCCTGCCACTGCCTGAAACTCCTCCTCCTCCTCCTGACCAGATGAACAACCTCACCTGGCTCCTGTTAATGAGGAGGAGGAGTTCTCCTCCCTCCTGGATGTCTGAACTCCTCACTGTTGTAAAAACAAACTGCTGACTCCTCCCCTCGCTGTGTTTTCAACCATCAGATAAAGGTTTTCTTTGTTTCTCTGGAGGCTCCTCCATGATGGACATGATACACTAGATCTACGATGTCTATGTCTTCAGCTCGTCTGTCCTGACTGAGCAGTTCTGAGGTGAAACATGGATAAAGTGTTACTGCGTGAAGTTGTTTAACTGATCTGAGATGAAAAGACCTGTCTCTGTCTCAGGTCTTATGGTTCTTAGTCTCATTTTCTTGTTGTTTTTTAGTTATCATGTCACTCTAAATGTTCTATCAGATGAAGTAAGTAGAAATGAAGTAGCAAAGCTGAATACTTAGTAAAGTTTCTGAAGGATTTGGTTGTAAGGCTATGTGTTGTCCTTCATGAGTCAGAGGGGAGAGGATGACTCTGATGTCTGAGGGTCACTGACCCAACATCAGACAGTGTCTTCAGGCTGAATGGACTCGGGTTCTGTTCCTGTCAGAACCTTTGGCTGAAACACTTCCTGTCTCCTGCAGCGCCCTCACCTCCACCTTCCTACAGACGAGGGACTCTGATTCAGATATCACAGAGCAGCTGTAAGACTGTAGAGTAGGATCCTGGAGACGTGAAGACTTTCATATTTTACATCCCATAATCCTCAGCTCATGTTTGTACTTTTATATTGTCTGCAGCTTAGCCACACTGAAAGGTGTGTGTGTGTGTGTGTGTGTGTGTGTGTGTGTGTGTGTGTGTGTGTGTGTGTGTGTGTGTGTGTGTGTGTGTGTGTGTGTATAGGAAGACATTACTGTGTGTATCAGAGCATGTCCAATCCTCTTATAGTTCAACATATCATTATGCATTAGTGCGCCGGGTCACCTGAAATATTCATGCAGGTTTCTCTGAGCTGTGAGGACACGGAGAAGGCTGCCGCGTGCACACTACACTGTGCACGATGCACCGTGCACGCTCGTGTTCTGCAGCCCGGAGGTGTGAAGACACACAGTAACAGAGAGAACGCCATGAAGAGCTGCAGCTTGTTCTTTTAGAACGATGAAGAGACCCTCAGATTTCTTAACTTCAGAAAACACAAAGAACCCAGCTGAGGGTTTAGAACCCCAGGCTCTGGGGACACATGTGGACCTTCTGTCCCTCTAGGGAGGAGGGGGACACCTGGACACTAGTCCATCACAGGGTGAGAGGAGGGGGACACCTGGACAGGTCTCTAGTCCGTCACAGGGTGACAGGAGGAGGACACCTGGACAGGTCTCTAGTCCGTCACAGGGACACACAGACACCACTAAAACTCACACCGAGGGACGATTGAGGTGTGAAGGAAGTTAAGAAAAACCAGACAAACTAATAAACACCTTTGTAAAAAAGTTTTAACTGCATTAATATTTTGTTATATTCAATAGTAAATAAATCTTAAATCAATTTTTAATAATTAATAGTTTAAGTACGTAGTTTGTTGTTTTTGTTCGTTTGTTTTCTAACCACACTAAAAACAATATTCCTTTTAGAATTTGTTTGTTGTTTAACAGTAAAGTCAAGCTTCTAAATCCAACGACATCAAAACCGTCCTCATATTTAAATTCAGCTCATTTATGAAACATAAACTCTCCTCATCCTTCATATTTACAGCGTTTACTGGCTGCTCTTGCCCTCCCCAATATGGCCGACCTGCTGCTGAATCTCTACGCTGACTGGTTTAATAAATGCTTCAGAAACACACACTGCTGCAGATTCCCTGCTGCAGGTGTGTGTGTTTAAAATCTGTGTGCATAAAGACACACACACACACACACACACACACACACACACACACACACACACACACACACACAGAGTCCACGTGTGTTCTGAATCGTGCAGCAGGATGTCCTGAAACCAGACCCCCCCTCTGCCCTGTGTGGCGCGACGTGCCCTGAGACCGCGTTCTGTTGCCGTGGAGATGTCTAGACCCTTACATGTTGTTGTTTTCATCCGGGTACCTGGGCACAAGTCGCTGCAGGGCAGAAAGCCCAGCTCCAGTCCTCGTCCAGAGCTGTATCTGTGATTTAAGCGAACAAAATAAAACTATAGATATTACTACGTTAGATCATCTAACACGTTTTTGTGCAGATTATCAAAACAATATGCTAACGGTGTTTAGCACTAAGCTACCAGATAATAGTGTTATTAGCTAACTGATCAGGGACACGTTTTATATAGCGCTTTAACAACTCCAAGACGCTTTACAGATGAAGAAAATGAAGCAGGAAACAAAACAAATGGGACTAATAAGTAAAACACATTATCGAGGGTTAAATAAGTGAGTTTTTCATACTTTATGGGGTTTCTGAAGTGAGCCAGAGGCACTGATATGTTCCGTAGGGTGGAAACGACTACGGATAAAAGCTCCGTCCTGATGCTCTGAACAGTGTTCTGAGACAGCTGGAGGGGTGATGGTGACTGAAGCCTAGTTTACACGTCTCCATCAATACGTTTGTGCTCACACGTATTGACGGAGACGTTTTTGATTTCTACTTCTCCGTCAGTGTTGTGAAGCAATTCTCCACCAGGACAGCAGAGGGTCGACCAAAGCTTGTTTACTTCAGCTCAGTAATGGCCGACAGAGCGAATTCTGATTGAGTTTGAACAGATTGATCTGGAGGAACAAATGTTGTTAAAAAGAACTAAACAGGTGTGAGGAGACTACAACAGGAGTCTGTTGAATGTCCGTCCGTCCAGCGAGGACGAGGCAGACGACGAGCGAATCTGTAGCTCTTGTTTAACCCTTTAGGGACACTGATGGATGATAGAAATGTTGTACTTCGTCTGCCAGACGTTTCTCGAGCTGATCCAGATCTGCTTCGCCCAGATTTTACTATTACTACTCTGTTGATACCAGCGTCAAGCCGGAAATGATCACGGGGTGTTGAGCCGACCAATCAGAGACGTGCGCTCTCCGTCTCGTTCGATGGATAGTTAGAAAAGTGAGCTCGACTCCGTCCATCCTTGCATGGATGTCGGAGAGCTCTTGCGTCGACGTATAATGGCGTTGTGTGTCTCCGTAACGACGCAGACGGAGAAGTATAAACTAGGCTTTAGGAGAGCAGAGAGGTCAGGAGGGGTAACGTTACTGAGAGCTTTACGACTAGATCTAGATTCTGCTTGAGGTAGCTAACGAGCTGTGGAGCTAGCTAACTGGAGTCCTCAGAACCGGACGTCTGGACTAAAGTCAGAGTAAATTCACTCCGCTGAAGAAATGAAGGAGTAACCAGAGCTCCTCCGCGTTGAGCGGGTTAATGTTGAAGGATTACGTCACACCGGTAGTTTGTGTAGATTAATAGATTCTCCGTTAATTCTGAGGAGTTCTGTGAACTGAAAGCAAACATAGAGCTGTCGACTCAGACTCTGTCCTCTCCCACAACACAAGAACAAAGGGACATCTCAGGAGGGACAGTTTATGAATAAATACATCATTCTTATACTTTTGACCTACCTGACGAGCTCAGTAAACACAAAACCAATGACATTCATGTCTGCCTGCTCCGATTACGGAACACATTTTGTCTAATTATTTAAAAATAAACTAATTTAACCAGGTTACAAAGGCTTATAAGTCATTAGATGGCTATAACTAGTTTGTGTCTTTTAGTCAGATGGTCTTAATTTGATTTTAGATTGATTTTAAACACATTTTTGCTTTTATTTGTTGGTTTTTTTTACTGTTTTTATTTAGTGTTACTGTTTTACTAATGTGTCTGTGATTGTGTGTTTTTCATGATCACCTGTCTGCAAGACAAATGTCCCTCTGGGGACTTCTATGATAAAGTGAAGTGAAGTGTCTGGACATGAGGGGCAGATGTTTAACTTTTTACCTGTGATGAGACTTTGGCTCCACGATGTCATGATTAATCCACTAGAAGTCTCCGATTCTGGTGATTTTATCAGCTGGAAACCAGTGAAATGTGATGTTACTGTCCTTCTTCCATTTATTTGTGCAGCTTGCATGTGTTAACCACGCTGATGGAGTTTATTTTGTCTCCATTTAGCTCCATTTATTGACCACTGACAGATACTAACGGGGCTCAGCGGGGCTGTGCCGTCTTCCTGCCCCCAGACAGAAGAGAGCTTGAGCACGTGACGTCACGCATCAAGGGGTCTATTGGTTCAGCGCCATTACCCAGAATTCCACAGGAGTCCTAAATGCTCTCAAGTCCATGCACTTCTATCAGGAGTTACCGGAGTAAAGAATCTGCTCAATTGGTGCAGTCAGTCACAAAAACAAAGACTAGGTACTAGAATGTGCAGGTCAGAGACTCGAGACCTGACTCAGACTTGCAGGTCAGACACTCGAGACCTGACTCGGACTTGCAGGTCAGAGACTCGAGACCTGACTTGGACTTGCTGGTCAGAGACTTGAGACATGACTCAGACTTGCAGGTCAGAGACTCGAGACCTGACTCGGACTTGCAGGTCAGAGACTCGAGACCTGACTTGGACTTGCTGGTCAGAGACTTGAGACATGACTCGGACTTGCTGGTCAGAGACTTGAGACATGACTCGGACTTGCTGGTCAGAGACTTGAGACATGACTCGGACTTGCAGGTCAGAGACTCGAGACATGACTCGGACTTGCAGGTCAGACTTGAGACCTGACTCCGACGAGTCCAGGTCCCCAGGTGGAACTTGGAGCTGGGGTTGTGTTCCTGCTGACCACCTGGTTCTTTGTTTCTCTGAGTTTTTGTCCAAACTGATGAGGATACATCAGGTTTTGTCTCTTAACGTTTCAGAGCTGAATCAGAGAACAGGCTGAATTATTCATGTTCCGTCTGGACAAAAGTTTCTGGTTTTGGAGGGAATCAGAAGTCAGAAGCAGCAGTGAAGACAAGCTGTAGGATAATCCCAGATTATCCTTCAGCAGATTCTGAAACAGTGTTTGGTTTCAGCAGGATTTAAAGCACTTTCAGGTTTACGACCCATAAATAAATTGATTTTAAATGTTGGTAAGTTCACTTTATGTTTTATAGTTTAACAACAAACAAACAGAAATTATGCAAAGAAAACGATGTTTTCTGAGTTGGAGGGAACCCAAAAATATCTCTATACATTGAAATATTTAAATAGATTTGAGTTTTATTTACAAAATTTATGCAAATATTAAAGTGTAATCTAAACTTTTTGTGTGTAAGTCTTGATTTGGTTGGTTTCTTTATTTTAATCCCATTTAAGTTGAAACTTTGCACAAACTAGTTCAGATGGAGTTCTGCAAAACAAACATCAGATCAACGTTCCTGATGTTTCAGCTTCTCTTCTGTTTAGTTTGTAATCAGTGATAAACCTTATATGACCCCTTTTATCAGTAACTAGTAATCTAACGTCTTACTATTTCCAAAGCAGTAATCAGATTACTTTTAGTTTGGTCATTTTCCTTAGTTAAAATACATTTTCCTTTTGTCTGGCGTCTCAGCATGACGAGTCATGTTACCATATGATACAGATGACAGTGTTCACTGTGTGCGGGTGGTGACAAAGTGTTATCTAGCTTCAACAACTCTACGTCAGATTTGATGAAAAATTTGAAGTTGCAGCTCTAACTAATCTCATACTTTTAAAATCAAGTAATCAGTAAATGAAGTTACTTTTAAAGGATTATCAGTAATCAGATTACAGTTTCAAGGTAACTATGGCAACACTGTTGGTAATATAAGCTTGTTAAGATGCGTTGACCTACTAAGTACCACGCTGTACTTTTGAATTAGAACATAACTCTAACATCAGACACAGCTGATTCATGTGATTTGTGTATTTCACGGAGGATCTACCTGTGACGATAAGCTCCGCCCCCAGCGTGGTCACCCTCAGACAGAGGGCTGCAGGCCGGTGGTTTGTTTCCCATCAGGATCACAGCTCTCCCCCACAGCGACTCACTCCTTCCTCCCACTCATGTTCTGCAGAACAGAACGCAGCAACAGCTGAGACTCCGTCCAGCACCCAGCCGGCAGCGCCTCTATGACTCTACTTCTGAGATGATCTCAGGTACGCAGAGGTGACAGAGGATTACCTGAAACACTTGTCTCGCTCTGCCTGAGAACAGCAGCGTGCTGACCTGCTGCAGCTCTCAGGTTTCCTCTGGTTGGCTTTAGCTGTGTTGATGCAAACGACAGAAAAAATATACCGTTGGAATTTGAACCCTCTAATATTCAGTGTAGTAAAATATTTTTGTTCTGGGTCACATCATGTTGCAGCAGATTTTGATATAAATGCATTTACCAACACAAATGTCAGAATAAATCTTATATTCAATGTTTTCATGATAACAACACACTAGGTTTTTTATTTATGGCAGAGGGAAGTCTAAGCAGAAGTTTCCTGGTTAATGAGACTGTGGATCCTGTGAGACAGACAATAAAGATTCAGAGCTTCAAGGCAAAGGCCTAGATTTGATCTTGACATTAATCTGAACCAGGGCTGAGACGGGGGGGGGGGGGGCTGGGCCGGTCCTATTCCCAGTCTGGACCGGACCGGCCCAAAGTTACCACCACTGGCGTAAGCCACTGTGAGTGGACCCCGAGGGCCTCACCCCAGCTGATCCAGACACGTATGCATCCTTACCCTGGACACAGGTCCACACAGCAGCACAGCACCTGGTCCGCTGAGCGTATTATTGGTGGGGATGCAGCGCTTCTGCACCCTTGGATCAAACTACTGGGGACAGTTCAGTGACTGCTGGGTACTGGTGGGGACACGTCTCCTCTGTCCATGCCACATCTACAGCCATGCTTCAAGGATCTTGGTGGATTATAGAGACATCAGACAGAGATATGTAAAAGTCTACAAAGATCATTCACACGCTGATGGCAGTGAGATACATTGTACACTGTGCTGCCAGACCCCTCTGACCACCAGCAGCAGGGGATGTGGGTGAAGTGTCTGACCCAAGGACCCGACATGGTGACCTAGTCAGATCCCAGTCAGGTCTGCATGACTAGGCTCTACCTGCTGAGTTACTGCCGCCCTTACAGGGTGTAGGAGTGTGATGAGTGAGCAATAACATGTAAAAAACAATCAGCGTTTCATTCCTGATTTAATCCACTTTCACCTTTCTGTTATTAAAGTTCTCCTGATTGGATGAGTTTTTCTGAACGTTTTAATCAAACACATAAAACATCAGAGTTTAATCAAACGCTGCTACGTTCATCACTGCTAATGGAACTGGAACGGCTGCAGGTCTGCAGCCAGAAGACTTCTCCTGTTTTTATCAATGGAACTCCTCCAGAGCAGCTCCACATTAAACACCTCCTCAGCTCAAACAGACAGCAGCAGAGGTCAGACTCCTGTGTGCTCGGCTCCCACTGCTCCTCCATCGAACCCCGCAGGGCAGGCCGTCGCTGGCTCCAAACCAGGACCAAACAAGGACCAAACAAGGACCAAACAAGGACCAAACCAGGACCAAAAAGGACCAAACAGGACAAAACCAGGACCAAACAGGACAAAACCAGGACCAAACAGGACAAAACCAGGACCAAACAGGACAAAACCAGGACCAAACAGGACAAAACCAGGACCAAACAGGACAAAACCAGGACCAAACCAGGACCAAACCAGGACCAAACAGGACCAAACCAGGACCGTCGCTGGCTCCAAACCAGGACCAAACAAGGACCAAACAAGGACCAAACCAGGACCAAACCAGGACCAAACAGGACAAAACCAGGACCGTCGCTGATCCACCTGAGAGAGACGTCATCAGGCTGAACACAGAATAGAGATAGATAGAGATAGATAGAGATAGATAGAGATAGATAGAGATAGAGAGAGATAGAGAGATAAATGAAGGTATTTGTGGACATAAAGGGGTCTGAGTATCAGGGAGTCCGTCACCCAGGAGTTTAGTTCTGACTCCAGCTTCATTGTTATGTAACAGATTTTGGAACCAGAACCAGAACCCAGGACAAGGAGCAGTGTCCACAGTTCTCTCTTCTCCCAGTTTCATGAACCAGTCATGAAGAACAGAAGAGTAAATGATAAAGAAACATTTCTGCTGCTGTCCTAACTGAATCATGACAGAACTAAACACAGGTCTCACACGGGCTGCAGCCTATCATCAGAAAGGAGAGGGAGGAGGAGAGGGAGGAGGAGAGGGAGGAGGAGAGGAGTCATGAATAATGGACAGTGTGGTGTTTTCCCAGCGCTCAGTTACTCTCACTTTGTAACATTTAATCAATGACTCTGCTGGTACCTGAAACCTGCTCCTGCCTTTCAGTCTGAGTGGCGCTCGCTTCATCAGTATATTAACATCAATGTGTGTGTGTGTGTGTGTGTGTGTGTGTGTGTGTGTGTGTGAGAACCTGGTCTAGATCCCACAAACCTCAATAACCTACGTCCCATATCCAACCTCCCCTTCATCTCCAAAGTTCTGGAAAAGTCTCTCAGCTTCACAACCATCTCATCAACAACAACATCTATGAGCAGCTTCAGTCTGGCTTCTGTCCTCTCCACAGCACGGAGACCGCACTCCTCAGGATCACCAACGACCTTCTGACTGCCTCCGATTCTGGTTTATTATCCATCCTCATCCTCTTAGACCTTACAGCTGATACCATCTCCCTCTCCTCAGCAGACTCTCATCTACAGGTGTCACTCTCACTCCTCTTTCCTGGTTTACCTCTTACCTCTCTTTGTTCAGCTGAAGTCATTTGAATCCACTCTCTTCCCTGTTCCTCCTGGTGTGCCCCTTCTTTTCATCATTTACCTTTTCCCACTAGGTCACATTTTCTGGAAACACAACATTCATTGTGGCAAATTGGTCCTAGGGGAGGGGTGAGACAAAGAACGGTTCAGAAGACCCTTCATGGAGAAGCAATCTAAGAGTCTGAGTACCCGGCCCGGAGGGTTACCGGGGTCTCACCCTGGAGCCAGGCCTGGGGTTGGGGCCCGTGGACGAGCGCCTGGTGGCCGGGCTTTCGCCCATGGGGCCCGGCCGGGCCCAGCCCGAACCGGAGACATGGGCTCATCCAACTGTGGGCCCACCACCTGCAGGAGGAGAGTGAAGGGTCCGGTGCAATGTGGATCGGGTGGCAGACCGAGGCGGGAGCTTTGGCGATCCGATCCCCGGACGGGAAAACTGGCTATCGGGACATGGAACGTCACCTCTCTGGCGGGGAAGGAGCTGGAGCTTGTGGAAGAGGCTGAGCGATACCGGCTAGATATAGTTGGGCTCACCTCGACACATAGCGTTGGCTCTGGAACCCGAGTCCTGGAGAGGGGTTGGACTCTCTTCTTTGCTGGAGTTGATCCGGGTGAGAGGCGGAGGGCTGGGGGGGGCTTTCTGTTAGCCCCAAGACTCTCTGCCTGTACGTTGGGGTTTTCTCCGGGGGACGAAAGGGCAGCTTCCCTGCGCCTTCGGGTTGGGGAACGGGTCCTGACTGTTGTTTGTGCCTATGCTCCAAATAGCAGCTCAGAGTACCCACCCTTTTTGGAGTCTCTGGGACGAGTGCTGGATAGCGCTCCTACTGGGGACTCCATAGTCCTGCTGGGGGACTTCAACGCTCACGTGGGCAATGACAGCGTGACCTGGAGGGGCGTGATTGGGAGGAACGGCCCACCCAATCTGAATCCGAGTGGTGTTCTGTTATTGGACTTCTGTGCAAGTCGCAGTTTGGCCATAACGAACACCATGTTCGAACATAAGGATGCCCACCAGTACACCTGGTACCAGGGCAGCCTAGGTTACAGGTCGATGATTGACTTTATAGTTGTATCATCTGACCTGAGACCGTATGTTTTGGACACTCGAGTGAAGAGAGGAGCGGAGCTGTCAGCTGATCACCACCTGGTGGTGAGCTGGATCAGATGGCAGACCTGGTAGACCCAAACGTATAGTGAGGGTCTGCTGGGAACGCCTGGCAGAAGAGCCTGTCAAGATGGTCTTCAACTCCCACCTCCGGCAGAGCTTCGACCGCGTCCCCAGAGCAGTGGGGGACATTGAGTCCGAATGGGCCTTGTTCCGCTCTGCGATTGTTGAGGCGGCTGTTGCTAGCTGTGGTCGCAAGGTAGCCGGTGCCAATCGTGGCGGTAACCCCCGTACCCGCTGGTGGACACCAGAGGTTAGGGGAGCCGTCAGGCTGAAGAAGGAGGCCTACAGGGCGTGGCTGGTCTGTGGGTCTCCAGAGGCAGCAGACAGGTACCGGCGGGCCAAGCGAAGTGCAGCAGTGGCAGTTGCCGAGGCAAAATCTCGGGCGTGGGAGGAGTTTGGTGAGACCATGGAAAAAGACTATCGGTCGGCTCCAAAGAGGTTCTGGCAAACCATCCGGCGCCTCAGGGGAGGAAGGCAGCAACTCGCTCACACTGTTTACAGTGGGGACGGGGAGCTGCTGACGTCAACTGGGGCTATAGTCGGGCGGTGGAAGGAATACTTTGAGGAGCTCCTCAATCCCACCGACGCGCATTCCTATGAGGAACCAGAGCTGGGAGACCTGGGGACGGAC
>SSNR01000284.1:629064-639219 GCA_006937965.1 Callopanchax toddi
GAGTATATGGAGGCGAGTATATGGAGGCGAGTATATGGAGGCGAGTATATGGAGGCGAGTATATGGAGGCGAGTATATGGAGGTGAGTATATGGAGGTGAGTATATGGAGGTGAGTATATGGAGGTGAGTATATGGAGGTGAGTATATGGAGAGTGAGTATATGGAGGTGAGTATATGGAGGTGAGTATAACGTACTGAGATGAGGTTTGAATGGAGGTCTTACTGGTAGGAGGAAGATAGGGATCTTGGGAGGTTTTGTCTGTCCTGGGTGAGACTGGTTGTAGCGGTGGTGAGAAGTTGATGGAGGATGAATGGAGTGGAGGCAGCTGGCTGGCAGGGGGACAGGCAGACCAGGCGGACATGAGGTTGAGGAGGACTCCGGAGGATCTTGAGGTGGACGACGCCGAGCAGGTTGGCTGGAGAGATGAGAGGAAAATGATTACAAGGTTCAAGGATACAAAATATAGAGGAGACCTGAGTTTACCACTAGTGAGGTGGAAAAGACTGGCGTCGTCCCTCTGTGGATCTGCTCCTTATGAAGGTCCTCCTCTGATGAAGCTGATGAGCTGCAGCTGGAGAGGATCTGCCTGCCACGCCCTGAGGGAGAAAACAGACTGCCTGCAGGCACCCAGGACATGACAATTATTAACTAAAGAAAGTCTTCTGAGTCTTCCGACACGACCGGTCCTGGAAGGAATGTTGATTCAGGTTACAACATAATAAAAGAGTCATTTTAATCCAAGTTATTGGGGAAAAGATGGGTTATTGTAGTGATGATCAACAAAGGTCAAAGTTCAGAGGATGTAACGTATTTGTTGACGTTACAACTATAATGTCAAAAGAAGGTGATTAGTTGTTCTCTGCTCCAAATCCTCAGACTGGTGGACTCAGTGAATCTACTGGTGTCCAGTTGTAGCCTTTGTCCCGCCTCCCTCATGCTCAGACCATGGACCAGAACCTGGCCAATCACAGCAGCTCTGATGTCATCAGATATTACTGTTCTTTGTCTTCCTGACCACCTCAACCTCCTCTGACACCAACTCTTCCTCAGAGTTTTGTCCATTAGGGCCTCACAAACCAGTGCTCTGAACTGGTTACTGTGGATGTTCCCTTACATCATCAGACACCAGTGGGACCAGTTTGACTTGTAGTGTTCCAGTGGTGACACCAGTTCTTTAACTGTGTTTGACTTTTGTCACCTGTGCTCACTATTATGCAGCACACGTGCACACAATGAAAATGTGTTGAGAAGTTGTGTCTGAACAGCTGACAGCTGATGGTTTTGTCTAAATAGAGACTGATTCAGTCAGTGGGTTCAGACGACTGGGTTTAGTGTTCAGCTACTGGGAAAAACTGTAAATAAAACGTATTATTATTGTTATTATTATTATTATTATTATTATTATTATTATTATTATTATTATTATTATTATTATTATTATTATTATTATTATTTTATTAGAGGAAACATTTTCAGATTGACAAATATTTCCAGAATGATTCATGAGGGTCAGTCTAATCAGGAGACCTTTTGGAGACAAGAAGGACCAGGTTCAGGGACCAGGTTCATGGACCAGGTTCAGGGACCAGGTTCAGGGACCAGGTTCATGGACCAGGTTCAGGGACCAGGTTCAGGGACCAGGTTCAGGGACCAGGTTCGGGGACCAGGTTCAGGGACCAGGTTAAGCGACCAGGTTCGGGGACCAGGTTCGGGGACCAGGTTCAGGGACCAGGTTCGGGGACCAGGTTCAGGGACCAGGTTCGGGGACCAGGTTCGGGGACCAGGTTCGGGGACCAGGTTCGGGGACCAGGTTCAGGGACCAGGTTCGGGGACCAGGTTCGGGGACCAGGTTCGGGGACCAGGTTCGGGGACCAGGTTCAGGGACCAGGTTCAGGGACCAGGTTCGGGGACCAGGTTCGGGGACCAGGTTCATGGACCAGGTTCAGGGACCAGGTTCAGGGACCAGGTTCAGGGACCAGGTTCGGGGACCAGGTTCAGGACCTGAGAGAAGGATCCCTGATTTAAATGAATCCAGAGCTTCCCTTTACCCCAGCTGACCTGTTATGAGACAGATCAGATAACAAGTTGGTTTCTGAGTAAAGGAGAAGGTTTTCATCTCCTCTTCCTCTGACCGAACCTTCATTCTGTTTCTGACGACTGGACCTGATGATGTTTCTCCTGAATAAATAAAACGATCTGCTGTAACAGAGCAGACACTCTGGTCTCTAAACATTTCTCTGGGTCTTTCCTCCAGAGCGTTGCTCACATTAAACCCAGAAAGTTCCTGGAAGCTCAGCGTTTGGACCAGAAATCTGAGAACCGAGGTGAGGACGAGGTCAGGGAAGAAGTTCTGCAGCTGAAAGAGGGAATCCGACCCACGGCTGGAGGGAAATGTTTCAGAGCGTTTATGTAAATAAAGCTTTTCTGTGACTTCCAGGTGAACTCCCTGAGCCTGGAGGACTCAGCGTTTCAGGGAATAAAGCTGTCAGAGGATAAGATGTGCTCTCCATCCCGGTCCTTCATCCTCCCCATCCTCACCTTCACTCTCTTCCTCTCAGGTAATTAGATGATGTAAAAACTCTCCCCGTTCCTGCAACAGCAGGTTGGAGTTTTCCTGTCTAGACTTGTGTTTCTGAGGGATTAGCGCGGCGTTGGATCTCTGAGGCCTGATGGCGGCATGTTGAGATCCTCAGCCCGTGTGGAGAGCAGAGTTCAGGTTCACGTCTGAGCTGCTCTCCTCCGTGAAGACTTTTAAAGCTGAATGAAGTTCATTTTGTTCCCTCAGATCGTCTGCTGAGTGGTAAATAAAGGAGTCCTTATGAGAGGAGAGGAGAGGAGAGGAGAGGAGAGGAGAGGAGAGGAGAGGGACGTCTGCAGTGACTGGACGTTTCACAGGAACATGAAGTGTTTCTAATACCAGCTAAGCTCTTAAGCTGCTCCTTTCTCAGGCTTTTGTTACCTCCCTTTTCAGACTTGCTCCTCTTTCCTGTCCCTTCCCTCCTGCCTTGTGGTTAAACCCTGAAGATGAATCAGACTGAGGTCGTTCTTCACATTAAAGTTGCCTCTCTGTTATCCTGGTTCAGGTCTCGGGAAGCCCAGACTGTCCTCTCCTAGACATGTCCACCAGCTCCTCCTCCAGCGTGTCCTGGGTTGACCTGGGGGCCTCCTGACCAGATGGACCACATCAGCTGGTCTCCTGGTGGAGGAGCAGTGGTTCTACTCCAAGTGTCTCCTGGACGTTGGAGCTCCTCACCCTGTCAATCAGATCGTTGTCCTGGTTCAACTAAACTGACGTTCCAGTGAAACCTGTCCAGGATCACACATAGAGTACAGCATAGATATCATATCACTAGATGTCTCACCCCCGCTGTTCGTCAGTGGACCCTGATGTCTCTACACCGGCGGCCATCTTAGTTCGTACAGCTGCCCCCTTTCTTACAGTGGTGTCAATATGTTCCATTAAATACCTCTAACTTGATCAATTTTAAACCATTTTCAAACGATTTGCATTTTTATAAACGTCAGAGACGTGGCTGTGAATATACAGTGGAGGAAATAATGATTTGAGCCCTTGCTGATTTAGTAAGTTTGTCCAATGACAAAGAAATGAAAAGTCTCAGAACAGTATCATTTTAATGTTAGGTTTATTTTAACAGTGGCAGATAGCACATCAAAAGGAAAATGGAAAAAATAACTTTAAATAAAAGATAGAAACTCATTTGCATTTCATTGAGTGAAATAAGTATGTGAACCCCTACCAACCATGAACAGTTCTGGCTCCCACAGAGTGGTTAGACACTTCTACTCAATTAGTCACCCTCATTAAAGACACCTGTCTTAACTAGTCACCTGTATAAAGGACACCTGTCCACAGAATCAATCAATCAAGCAGACTCCAAACTCTCCAACATGGGAAAGACCAAAGAGCTGTCCAAGGATGTCAGAGACAACATTGTAGACCTGCACAAGGCTGGAATGGGCTACAAAACCATTAGCAAGAAGCTGGGAGAGAAGGGGACAACTGTTGCTGCAATTGTTGGAAAATGGAAGGAGCACAAAATGACCATCGATCGACCTCGGTCTGGGGCTCCACGCAAGATCTGACCTGGTGGGGTGTCAGTGATTCTGAGAAAGGTGAGAAATCCTCCTAGAACTACACGGGAGGAGTTAGTTAATGACCTCAAATCAGCTGGGACCACAGTCACCAAGAAAACCATTGGAAACACATTACACCGCAATGGATTCAAATCCTGCAGAGCTCCAAGGTCCCCCTGCTTCAGAAGGCACATGTGCAGGCCCGTCTGAAGTTTACCAATGAACACCTGAATGATTCAGAGAGTGACTGGGAGAAGGTGCTGTGGTCTGAGGAGACCAACATGGAGCTCTTTGGCATTAACTCAACTGGCTGTGTTTGGAGGAAGAAAAATGCTGCTATGACCCCCAAAACACCGTCCCCACCGTCAAGCATGGAGGTGGAAACATTTTGCTTTGGGGTGTTTTTCTGCTAAGGGCACAGGACAACGTCACCGCATTAACGGGAAAATGGGCGGAGCCACGTATCGTCAAATCCTGAGCGACAACCTCCTTCCCTCTGCCAGGAAACTGAAAATGGGTCGTGGATGGGTGTTCCAGCACGACCATGACCCAAAACATACAGCAAAGGCAACAAAGGCGTGGCTCAAGAAGAAGCACATTAAGGTCACGGAGTGGCCTAGTCAGTCTCCGGACCTTCATCCTATAGAAAACCTATGGAGGAGCTGAAGGTCAGAGTGCACAGAGACAGCCTCCAAACCTTAAGGATTTGGAGATGATCTGAAAGAGGAGTGGACCAAAATTCCTCCTAACATGTGCGCAAACTTGGTCATCAATTACAAGAAACGTTTGACCTCTGTGCTGGAAAACAAGGGTTTTTCACTAAGTATTAAGTATTTTTTGTTAGAGGGTTCAAATACTTATTTCACTCAATGAAATGCAAATGAGTTTCTATCTTTTATTTAAAGTTATTTTTTCCATTTTCCTTTTGATGTGCTATCTGCCACTGTTAAAATAAACCTACCATTAAAATGATTCTGTTCTGAGACTTTTCATTTCTTTGTCATTGGACAAACTTACAAAATCAGCAAGGGCTCAAATCATTATTTCCTCCACTGTGTGTATATATATATATATATATATATATATATATATATATATATATATATATATATATATATATATATATATATATATATATATATATTGTGTGTGTGTGTGTGTGTGTAACACAAAGTATTGGACCTTTAAAAATGTCAAAAGCGTTCTAGAAACATCAACACTTCAGACATGATATCACTCCTTTATTGTTCCATATCTGACTTATTGTATAGAGGTTTGGGGCGATACGTATAAAACAAATACTAATCCTTTGTTTCTGTTACAGAATGAGAATTTTACATAAAGTTCATCCAAGAGAACATACTAACAGATTGTTTGTTCAGTCAAAAATGATCAAATTCAGAGATTTGGTTAGATAGAAAACTTTACTAATTATGTTCAAGGCTTAGTCACTGCCAGCAGAGTTACAGAAGTTTGTTGTTTTGATCACAAATAATGAAAAAAGTAGAAAAAGGTCTGAGTTTAAAAGAATATTTGTTCGTACTACATTAAAGCAAATGTGCATTTCAGTATATGGAGTAAAACTATGGACTAACCTGGATGATGATTTAAAAAAATGTTCAACTACTGATCAATTAAAGAAAATGTATAAAGAAAAAATGATAAAATCCTCTGATCTGGTGAGTTATCGATAGAGGATTGATGTGTTTTAGTTCTGATGTTTGTGAAGAAAAAGCTGTTTACTTTGTGTATAAGGAAGGCCATTTTGTCATTAATTTTGTAATCAGTTGAAGGGGGTTATAGGTCATATAAGATTTTTCCTCTTCCTCCCCCTTTTCACTCAAATGATTTGTATTCTGTATTTTGATTTGAAGTTTGTACTTTGAAAAATTTATTTGAGTGAAATAAACTTATTGAATTGAATTGAAATTAAATAATGGTCGGGAAATTCATAAATTGTAAAAATATCATATCTCAAGTCTATACATAATAAGGTTTGTAACCTGTTTGTAAATCCATTCATTTTTCATCGAGTTCTGAGTGTTTTTAGTTCAGTTGATTCTCACCTTCCATCTGCTGCCATAGAGAGCAGAACGTCAGCTGTCTGAAGCAAGATGGCCGCCGTGTAGGGACGCCGTAGAGTCCCACATAGGGCATCTAGTGATATATATGATGTCTATGGAGCACAGGATCAGGCGCCATTACAGCGCTCTATATTCACATGAAAGGATAACAAGAGGGGAGGAAAAACAGGCCCCCCTGTTCTGCTCCGACAGGGTTCCCCTCAACTTCTTTACAGAACTTCTCTGGCCTCAGCAGACTCCTCCCCTCTGTCCACCAGCGGGTCCTGACTCAGTGTCCCCTCTGCTCTCAGGACGTGGTCAGAGCTCTGATGGGGGGGGGGGGGGGGGGGGGGGGGGGGGGGGGGGGGCGGGGTGAAGACCAGGTGTTTCCAGCAGACCTTCAGTGAACCTCTGGGCCCATCAGGTCTGCACATCTTCCCCTGCTGTGATGAAACTAAACCAGTGTTAATCTGATCATCCCAGCACTAAAACAAAATGCTGCTTTTATAGGATAAAAAATCCTTCTTTGTTTTTTTCTTGTCTGAAATCAGATCTAGTCTATTCCTACGGCTGGAGGAGGTTACCTTCTCCCTCCTGCCCTTCCTCCTCTGTCGGTTCTTCCTCCTCTATCGGGTCTTCCTCCTCTGTCAGTTCTTCCTCCTCTGTCGGTTCTTCCTCCTCTGTCGGGTCTTCCTCCTCTGTCGGGTCTTCCTCCTCTGTCGGTTCTTCCTCCTCTGTCAGTTCTTCCTCCTCTGTCGGTTCTTCCTCCTCTGTCAGTTCTTCCTCCTCTGTCGGGTCTTCCTCCTCTGTCAGTTCTTCCTCCTCTGTCGGGTCTTCCTCCTCTGTCAGTTCTTCCTCCTCTGTCGGTTCTTCCTCCTCTGTCAGTTCTTCCTCCTCTGTCGGTTCTTCCTCCTCTGTCAGTTCTTCCTCCTCTGTCGGGTCTTCCTCCTCTGTCAGTTCTTCCTCCTCTGTCGGTTCTTCCTCCTCTGTCGGTTCTTCCTCCTCTGTCGGTTCTTCCTCCTCTGTCGGGTCTTCCTCCTCTGTCAGTTCTTCCTCCTCTGTCGGGTCTTCCTCCTCTGTCAGTTCTTCCTCCTCTGTCGGGTCTTCCTCCTCTGTCGGGTCTTCCTCCTCTGTCGGTTCTTCCTCCTCTGTCGGGTCTTCCTCCTCTGTCAGTTCTTCCTCCTCTGTCGGGTCTTCCTCCTCTGTCAGTTCTTCCTCCTCTTCCTCCGGCTGAGATCAGGAGTTGAGTTTCATCCGGAGGAAACACGGTTTGGACCCGACACAGGAAGGAAGTTACTGCAGCACCTGGAGCAGCAGAGACCTGTTCAAAGGCTCGGTTTAGTTCTCCTTCACACTGATCGCCTCCAGGAGGAGACTCAAAGCTCCTCTCCTCTTCCTCCGAGGAAGTGGAGGGATAGAGGGACTGAGGGTGGAGATGAAAGAGGAGGAATGTTTCTGAAACAGAATGATTCTTTTCCTTCAGCAGCAGAGCAGCTTCTTCTTCTCAGACGGATCAGAAACCTCTTCTGTTCTAACGAGAGTCCATCAGGATATCCAACCAGAATACAGAGACTGAAGAGACGCAGACAGAAGTCTGAGTTACCTCAGTAACAACCAGATGTCACTCATCAGTCACTCTGATTCACAGATTTACTCCTTTCATTGTGTTTTTGTTATTTTTCAAGGAGGAAAAGTTGAAGAAAACCAATAAAACAGTTTCTCCTGCATTATGAGGTTTATGATGTAAATAAACCCAGACACAGGATTAAAGGTTTGACACTTTTCTGGTTTAATGTTTCAGTGGTTTAACTGTTTTTGTTTTTATTTTTTAAAAATTCCTAATTTCTCTTCTAAATCAGAAGAAATTGGAAACATTAAACTGTATTGATGAAGAACCGTCCTCTGATCTGTTGCTCCTGTTCAGCTCTAGACCTAGACCTCAGTCCGAGGCTCAGCCCTCCACCAGACCCTCCTCTCAGGACTAGACCTGCAGAGGACTGTGATCCATGAAACACACCCTCTGGTCCCCCTTCTTTAAAACCGGGTCCACAGGAACTGACCCTGACCCAGATCCTGATCCACAGACGTGTCCACCATGACAGTCCTGTCCAGCCTGATTCGTAGAGAGTTGTTACCTGATTCTAAGTGAACATTTTGTCTTTTAAAACACAAGAAGGGAGAAAATGAAAGCTGAAGGTTTGAAAAACCTTTAAACAAGTTCCTGTTTGTCTCTGATGACATCACAGCTTTGGTCTACAGGTCTTTTAGGGACGGAGACTTGAAGTTTAGGACCTGACTGACTCGGGGATCATCAGTTTGGTTCAGGTGTTCCTCCTGTCCCTCAGACTGGTGCCAGCTCTTCTCCTGTAATGTGATGAGATGCTGATAGACCAATCAGAGCCCAGAACCAGGTCTATGAACATAGGGGGTCTGAACAGACCTGAATCCTGTTTTAACAGGTCATAACTACATGATGTGACTGGGATGTTCAACCTGCTAACTGGTTTCTAGTCTGGTGGTTTTGGCTCACAGTGTCTCCCAGGATAGAGGTGAAAGGTCAAATCCTGGGTCAGAGGGTCCCTGCTGATACCAGCTGCTTCCTCAGGTCCTGGATGGAGGACGGGTTGGACCCAGTGATCCTTCCTGCTGTCTTAAGAGTCCCGTTTGGTTTCTGACCCAAACCAGACCTGATGAACTGACAGAGGACAGACTGGATTGTGGGTAATGTAAAAGTTACCCAGCAGCATCCTGAGCTCCAGCAGGAAGTTCATCCTCTGCTGGACCTTCTTAGTCCATGTTGGTCCTGGGTGATGGTGGTATCCAGAAACCAGGTGTTGGTGATGGTTGACAGAGGTTAGAGGCTCCTCCTGAAGTCCACTGCTGTCTCCAGGTCCATGTCCCATGTTGGTGACATCATCAACTGACCTGTGGACCTGCTATGGACCTACAGGTCTCCTGTACCTGATGTTCTTCAGGCCTTACCACTGAAAGGGAGTCGGTGGCTGAGAAATGACTTTCAGCTTCTCAGAGCAGATCTTCTTCACCGCTCGGAATTAACAGCTTCAGAAACCAACCAATCAGAGCAGTTCCTCCATCTTCTCACAGACCTGACTTCAGGCTTTAAGCCTCGGCCTTCAGCTCGTTTTCCAGCTCCCTGTGAAGCAGCAGGTTCTGGTCAGAGACTCGACTCTGTGTCTCCAGAAGGACTCGTCCTCATGTCCTCATGCTGCTCTTCAGGACAAAACTAGAAGACTGGCTGTGGGAAACGAGGGATTAGAGCAGCACCAATCATCTCTGCTGGTCTGGAACCACTCGTTACTGAGCTCTGAGCCGGTGGTCCTCATCACCCTTAACCTTTAACCTCCCCCTGACTTTGAGGAGCCAGCTCTTCACTGTGTGTGTGTGTGTGTGTGTG
Source organism: Callopanchax toddi (assembly GCA_006937965.1). Classification (NCBI taxonomy): domain Eukaryota; kingdom Metazoa; phylum Chordata; class Actinopteri; order Cyprinodontiformes; family Nothobranchiidae; genus Callopanchax; species Callopanchax toddi. Next base: position 638,640 of record SSNR01000284.1, read on the forward strand.
TGTGTGTGTGTGTGTGTGTGTGTGTGTGTGTGTGAGAGATCTGGTTTCATTAGAACTGCCAGTTCCCAGGAGGGAGGCGTGTGTGTAATTACCAATTAGTGTTGTCAGGAGACGCAGAGCGGTGGCACCGGGGGAGGAGTGTGTGTCTGACATGATTAAAAGTGTGTGTCCAACACGAGTGTGTGTCTGGAACAAGTGTGTGTCTGACACGAATATGAGTGTGTGTGATCACTGCAGCATTGTGTTGTTGCTCCTCTGAGGCTCCTTAGGGTTCGTGTCTTGGTAGCTTTGTGTTATCGTCTTGTGATCGTCTTGTTATCGTCTTGTGATTGTCTTGTTATCGTCTTGTGATTGTCTTGTTATCGTCTTGTTATCGTCTTGTGATCGTCTTGTTATCGTCTTGTGATCGTCTTGTGATTGTCTTGTGATCGTCTTGTGATCGTCTTGTTATCGTCTTGTTATCGTCTTGTGATCGTCTTGTGATCGTCTTGTGATCGTCTTGTGATCGTCTTGTGATCGTCTTGTGATCGTCTTGTGATCGTCTTGTGATCGTCTTGTGATCGTCTTGTTATCGTCTTGT
>SSNR01000284.1:640730-652385 GCA_006937965.1 Callopanchax toddi
TGATCGTCTTGTGATCGTCTTGTGATCGTCTTGTGATCGTCTTGTGATCGTCTTGTTATCGTCTTGTTATCGTCTTGTGATCGTCTTGTTATCGTCTTGTGATCGTCTTGTGATCGTCTTGTTATCGTCTTGTTATCGTCTTGTGATCGTCTTGTGATCGTCTTGTGATCGTCTTGTGATCGTCTTGTGATCGTCTTGTGATCGTCTTGTTATCGTCTTATCGTCTTGTGATCGTCTTGTGATCGTCTTGTGATCGTCTTGTGATCGTCTTGTGATCGTCTTGTTATCGTCTTGTTATCGTCTTGTTATTGTCTTGTTATCATCTTGTTATCATCTTGTTCCTGTCTCGGTGTCATCTCTGTTTGCAGGAGAAAAGTGGTTAAAATGACTGACTAGACATAGCTTTAGAAACAGACATCTTCTGCCCTCACTTCAGGTTTGGGTCGTGGGAGCAGCATCCCCAGTAGGGAATCCCAGATCCTGCAGATCTTCTAGCCTTTTCCAGTTCCTCTGTTGGAACCCAAAGGCATTCAGGCCAGCCTGGAGATATAATCCCTCCTCATGAAGGTCCTTTGACCATTCATGGCAGAATGTGGTGTGTAGGAAGCAGTATACGATCCAAAGACAGCTGATAACATGTCTAAGGATGAGCGTGATTTATTAAGCAGAATTGCAGCTCATGCAGACAGTGTTTAATAAGTGCAATAATCACTTTGCACCCACATCACTCCTCTTCAGTCTGAGATTCAACCACTGACCACACCCTTCTCTAGAGAACTAGACCCCTAGAGCTCGAACACACCCTCTGGTCCTCCTTCTTTAAAATGTGGACCACCACTTCAGTCTGCCACGCCCCAGGCTCCGCCTACAATGACCATACAGTGTTTTTGAGATGTGTCAACTAACACCATCCTAGAACATCCAAAGCCATAAGATACTCAGGATAGATCTTGTGACCCCCAAAGGTTTGTTAGAACGTTGTTATTGCCTCACTAGTATCTGGTTAGTATCAGTGTGATGTCATTATTGTTGCACTAACATCTTATTACATTTCAGAAGATTCAATCTTGCATCTTGTTAGAACCTAGTACCTTAAGTGTTCTCACTAGCACCATGTTAGAACCTTGTTATCTCACTAGTGTGTCCATAGAATACGGTTAGTGTCTCGCTAGCATCTCATTATTGTCTCACTAGTGTCTCATTATTGTCTCACTAGTGTCTCATCAGACTTGTATCACTTTCTCCCTAGAAGCTCACTAGCACCTCATTAGAATCGTGTTCACGTCTCAGTGTTTCTTAAGAATCTGGTTCATATTGAGGTAGTCTCATGAGAGGCTTGTTTCTAGCTAGTGTTTCACTAGCACCTTGTTAGAATCATGTTATTGTCATAATAGTGTGATTAATGTCTCTCTAGTGTCATGAAAGGGTCTTCTAGCTATCATCTCATTGGAAACCCTTTAGTGGATTGCTAGCATCATATTATAATCTTGTTAGAGACCCACTAGCATGTCATTAGCATCTGGTTAGTATGTTGCTAGCATGTCATTAGCATCTGGTTAGTATGTTGCTAGTATGTCATTAGCATCTGGTTAGTATGTTGCTAGCATGTCATTAGCATCTGGTTAGTATATTGCTAGCATGTCATTAGCATCTGGTTAGTATGTTGCTAGCATGTCATTAGCATTTGGTTAGTATGTTGCTAGCATGTCATTAGCATCTGGTTAGTATGTTGCTAGCATGTCATTAGCATCTGGTTAGTATGTTGCTAGCATGTCATTAGTATCTGGTTAGTATGTTGCTAGCATGTCATTAGCATCTGGTTGCTAGCATGTCATTAGCATCTGGTTGCTAGCATGTCATTATCATCTGGTTAGTATGTTTCTAGCATGTCATTAGCATCTGGTTAGTATGTTGCTAGCATGTCATTAGCATTTGATTAGTATGTTGCTAGCATGTCATTAGCATCTGTTAGTATGTTGCTAGCATGTCATTATCATCTGGTTAGTATGTTGCTAGCATGTCATTAGCATCTGGTTAGTATGTTGCTAGCATGTCATTAGCATTTGATTAGTATGTTGCTAGCATGTCATTAGCATCTGTTAGTATGTTGCTAGCATGTCATTAGCATCTGGTTAGTATGTTGCTAGCATGTCATTAGCATCTGGTTAGTATGTTGCTAGCATGTCATTAGCATCTGGTTAGTATTTCGGTAGCTTTTTATTAGACTTGGTTTTTTTCATCTTTTATCATCTTGTTAGAATTTTGTGAGTGCCCTGCTAGCATCTCGTTAAACTCTTTAGTGTTTTGCTAGCATTTGATCTTGTTCAGATCTAATTAGTGCCTCACTAGTGTTATGGCTGAATTGTGTTAGTGTCTCACTAACGTCTCATTGCTATTGTTTAGCTAGCAGAGTGTCTGTTGTGTCTTGTTAGATTCTGGTTTGTTTCTCTAGTGTCTCGTTGTAATCTTGTTTTTTGGAAATAGAGGACGTAGAGGATCGGGTTGGATGGAGACACATTATTTTCTGTGGTTACCCCTGAAGGGAAATGCTTAAAGAAAAAGAAGACAGTGTTAGATCTTGTTAGTATCTCTCTAGTCCTATCAGAATCTGATCTTAGCAACGTGATCTTTAAAGGTCTTCTGGTCATCAGGTCTCAGCTGTCTCTGATGGACCAGAGACAGGGACTCAGTCTGGACTGAGATGTTGTGTTGTATGGTTGGTTTGGCTGGGAGGACAAGCAGTTCAGTTTTAGAGGTTGAGATGGAGATGATGGACTTTCATCCATCTCCATCTATCAGAGAGACGGTCTGAGACTCACTCTGAGACTGTGAGGTCATCAGGTGGGAATGACAGGTAGAGCTGGGTGTCGTCAGCATAGCAGTTGGAGGAGAAGTCATGTGATCGGATGATCTGACCCAGTGAGGTGGTGTATATGGCAAAGAGAAGAGGTCCCAGTACGGAGCCTTGGGGAACCCCTGTGGTGAGGTGGTGCACAGGCTGACCCGTGAGGTGTGATTCAAACCAGGAGTGAGCTCTCCCTGTGATGACCAGGCTAGATGGACTAAAGGACGCCATGGTAACAGAGTCAAACGCAGCGATAAGTCTAGTCCTGAGGACTTGATGTCCCACGACTTCAGGCTGTTTAAAATCAGAATAAAATCATAAACTCCTCCGACTGAGATGTCAGAAAAATGTTTTTTAGAAGTTTGTTGGACCACATTTTGACTCAGGACAAAAGCTTTGCTGTTTTTTTGTCCACTGTGAAATAAAGGTTTAATAAAAACAACATTCCTGACCAGTTCCTGTACCAGTTTTTATGTGAAGCGCATCAAAGCAGGTAAAGCCTGAAGGAGGGTGGAGTCCTGGAGCCTCCATCTCTGTTTTCTCCTCTTCCTGATGTTTTTCTTTCTGAAAAGAGGAAGATGATGAGTGGTCTGTTGTGTCCTCCTCCTCCTTTCCCTGCAGGTTTACTGTCTGTTTCTTTTCTTTCAGTTGTATCCTGGATGTTTTGTTGCCTCTGAGATAAATCCTGACATTACCTCTCCCCCTACTTTTTTTGTCTTTTCTAAGTTTCACCTCTGTGTGTTTTTATCCTCCAGTCCAGGAGAACATGTACCTTCACTCCCTCACGCTGCTGTTTCTTCTTTCTGTTTCCTCTCCTCATCGTCTCCCTCCTCCTGTCTTTTCTTCATGTCTTCATCCGCCTCGTTCGACCTTCACCTCCCTCTCCAGGACCCCGTTTAACAGCAGAGACCTGACAGAGCTGGACTCCTTCTGTCTCTCCAGGTTTCTCTTCAAACGCCTCACATTGCAGCGTTGACACGTTTCAGCAGCTCGGATTCAGCTCCTGGGTTCTTCTGGAGGTTTGTAAAAGGTTTTGTGATGTTGGAGGGAGGCGGTGGAGCAGGACGAGGGGAGAGGAAAAGAAGTCATCTGAAGGATGAGGTGAGAGCGATGATGAAAAGGTGAGAGAAGAGGAGGATTGTTTCTGACTGACAGAGGGAGTGAGATCTACTGGAGGTTCTTCAGGAGGACAGTCTGATGAAGATGGAGGTCAGGACGTCCTTAGAACCACTGCTTCTCAACCCAGCAGACCCAGGGTCGACTCAGGACACGCCGGAGTGATTGATGCTCCAGGCTGGGCGGGGACTCCCATCGGAGGAGCGACAGGAAGTGGCTGAGGAAAGGACTTCCTGTTTGTCCAGAGACTTGGAGGAGAGGAAGACCACAAGATGAAGAACTGACTCAAAATGTTTGTATTTCATTAAATGTGACACTGCATAAAAAATATATTGTAAATAACTAAATATCTTTCACTTCTGTAGAAATGAATCAATAAATAAAAGTTTTTATGAAATGTATTGAAAATGAGTAATTGATGTGTTTCTGCATCAGGATGATAACGAGGCGATTTAAATGATTATTTAAACGTTTGATTCTAACATTTAACCCATCTAACCCTTTATCCTGTATTCTGATGTGGAACATTAACATCAGTAAATCACTACAGCAGCTGTTTAAAAACGACCACTCAACAAGGGAGTGCAAAGGGAGCAGATGAAACGAATAAAACATTAAAGATTGTTTCTGACTTCATAAAACTCATTAATAAAAAACCCACAGCCTCCAAAAGGAGTTTTACTTAAAAACTTCATGAAGTGTATTCAGTACCTTAAAGGGTTCCAGCCCTCCAGACAGACGGGTTTGAGTTGTTTAACGGATCTAAACGAACAAAAGATTCATCTGTAAAGTTCTTTCTGTAAATATCAGCCTTTAATTAGCAGATGGAACAGGTTTAAATAATTCACTTATTAAAGCGCTCCGCTGAACAAATACTGAACTTAAAAAAGTTCAGATGAAAACCAGAAAAACGAAGCAGCACGACGATTACCTCCAGACGATTTAAATCATTTACATTCAAATGAATTTACATTTTCTTTTAGCTCAAAATGAAAACTATAGTGGAGGTTAAAGGGTTAACCTCTACAGAAACCTTTACGCTCAGAGCGATGCTCCTCCTCCTCCTCAGGAGGTCAGCTGAGGTGGTTCAGGTCTCCTCCTGGTGGGGCGTGGACCCAGGTGGACCCAGGTGGACCCAGGTGGACCCAGGTGGATCCAGGTGGATCCAGGTGGACCTAGGTTGGACCCAGGTTGACCCAGGTGGACCCAGGTGGACCCAGGTTGGACCCAGGTGGACCCAGGTGGATCCAGGTGGATCCAGGTGGACCTAGGTTGGACCCAGGTGGACCCAGGTGGACCCAGGTGGACCTAGGTTGGACCCAGGTGGATCTAGGTGGACCCAGGTGGACCTAGGTTGGACCCAGGTGGACCCAGGTGGACCCAGGTGGACCTAGGTGGACCCAGGTGGACCCAGGTGGACCTAGGTGGACCCAGGTGGACCCAGGTGGACCTAGGTGGACCCAGGTGGACCTAGGTGGACCCAGGTGGACCCAGGTGGACCTAGGTGGACCCAGGTGGACCTAGGTGGACCTAGGTGGACCCAGGTGGACCCAGGTGGATCCAGGTGGACCCAGGTGGACCCAGGTGGACCCAGGTGGACCCAGGTGGACCTAGGTGGACCCAGGTGGACCTAGGTGGACCCAGGTGGACCCAGGTGGATCTAGGTGGACCTAGGTTGGACCCAGGTTGACCCAGGTGGACCCAGGTGGACCTAGGTGGACCCAGGTGGACCTAGGTGGACCCAGGTGGACCCAGGTGGACCTAGGTGGACCCAGGTGGACCCAGGTGGACCTAGGTGGACCCAGGTGGACCCAGATGGACCTAGGTGGACCCAGGTGGACCTAGGTGGACCCAGGTGGACCTAGGTGGACCCAGGCCTGTATGGAGGGTTTCTTCAGACTCAGGTAAACAAATATTCAAATGAAAACCCATGAAACACAAAACGGCCCAACAGTATTTCCACCATGCAGCGAGGCTATTTCAGGCAGCCACACCGACTCCGAGCGGATTAATCCTCTAGAATCTGTGTCATTTCCCCAAAGTAACACTAAATCCAATGGAATTACACAACGGGCCTGAGGTCGTCTGAGGCCGTCGCTCCGTCCTCACAGCCTTCACTCCACTCCAGATGTGACTGACGGGAGGAGACGAGTTCTACAGGCTCATAACGATCTGATCCGGGTCTCCCCAGAACCTGGATTAGGAAGTTGTTAGTGACTTGTCAGCCGGTATCTTCAGTTTTGTTGCTGATTTCCATGGTTTGGTCCATGAAGCGGGTCTGTGATCCACCAGAACCTTCTGCAGCTCCTGACCTCTAGAACGTTGCTGCAGGATGGTCAGGTCCATGGATGTATAAATTATTGATATCATCTAAAACAGTTACTTCTGCTTTATTAATATTTCTGTTCTCCATCCTCTCTATTCCTTTGTCATTAAGGTTTTTATGCTTCTCTCCTTACTGTAATGCTGCCTTATTTGATTAATTTCAGTTCAGATGAGCTGGACGCTGTTGTCTCTGCCTCGCATCACGATGCGTTTAAAGAACGTCGTGTGTTTGTGTTCCTTCAGGACTCTCACAGATCAGAACCTCCTGATGCTCTGCTGAAGCTCAAAGGAGACACACAACAACAGCCAGGCCTTTAAATTCACTTTGATGCAAAACTTAAAATTCCGTTAGGTTTGGAGTTTTCCTCCTGAAGCTGCCTCCAGGCTAGAGCCAGACTTTGTTTAGTTGCATTTTTTCTCCAGAACGTTCCCTCCGTGACTTCCTCTGATCACAGAACACTTCAGGAATACTGAGACTCACACCTGAGCAGATCCACCTTAACTCCAGCAGATCCACCTTAACTCCACGGCAGCCTCCATCCATTACTGGTTTTATGTGGATTTGAGATGCATTTAATGAAACATGAAATTAAAATATGAGAACATGCAAAAATGATTTATCATCAATATGCATGAACAATAAATTAGCTGAAAATATGTTTGTTGCATCAAAGGGTTAAAGACATCCCTCTGTCCTCCATCAGACTTCTGTATAAATCCATTTCTAACACATCCATGTTTTCATGATTCATACAGTAAGGGACTAAAACGCTCCTTTGTATTGTTCTCCACCAGGTGGCGCTAGGTTTTCCATATATGGCAGAGGGAGGTCTAACAGGGGCAGCTAGCTATAGCTAGACCTTGTCAGGTTGATGTAATAGATATATAGAACTCAAAGGATCGGTGAGGATTTTATTGTCATGAACTCACACAATGTAAAATGTTCCGTTTAGAACTGGTAACAGAGGGGTTGGAGGTTCAGTATGGAGGGGAACACTTACTAAATGATGTCATAATGATGCTGGTAGCACTACTTAGGAACACCTTGCTTTACTATCACATCTTTTTTCAGTAACGAGTAATCTAACACAAGTAATCCAACACGTTACTTTTTCCAAACCAGTAATCTGATTAAAGTTACTTTTTTAGCTGGAATAAATACAGTCCTTATTTAGAGTTTGTGTCAGATAAAGATGTTATTAATGTCCCTAAAAGTGTTCTAGTGTTCATAAAACACAATTTAACAGTTACATTAATAAATAATGTCGATTATAAAGGTCAGTTTTCCATTAAAGTGTTACCAGTTAAAGATGTCAGCTCAATAACTCTGAGCAGCTCCTCCAGGGGCAGATTGAAGTAAAACAGAGTGTTACCGTAGATCCTTTATCGCCACGGCTGTAAGGCTGTTTAGGTTCATTCTGATCTAACTCAGTAGGGTCTAACGGTCATATCACTACATTTCTCTACAGGTTGTTAATTCACTATAGCATTCTGTTTTATATTGATATTCTAATATCAGCTGATTTCTGTACAGCCTGTAAATTCACATCTGTTTTTTATCTCATCCTCTTATATTGTCTCTGTGTCATCGTGTGAATCAGTGTGTCATTTACTTGTTCTCTATTCTCGTGTGTATGCTGCTGTGATGAGTGAATTTCCCCACTGTGGGATCAATAAAGTCATTCTATTCTATTCTAATAAAGACTGTGTTTAATTTATATTTCATAAAAACAAGTCTGTTTTTAGGAAATCATTTTTGGTTCAACTTTAATGTCAGGAGATGAATTTTGTTGATGTTTCTATTAAAAAGCACTAAATAAAGTGAGTTATGGTTCAACTGGATGTCATTGTTATGTTGAGGTGTGTGTGTGTGTGGGGGGGGGGTGTTGGCAGCCGAATGTAACTAATAAAGTAACTAACAAGTAACTAGTAATCTAACTTAGCTACCTTAGATATCAAATAATCAGAAAATTAACTAAGTTCCTTTTTAATGAAGTAATCAGTAGTCAGATTACTTTTTATAGGTATGTGGCAACATTTATATGTAAAATTTATCAATTTAAAAAATATAAACATGAATAATTATTTGTTTGGTGTTCTTACTGGAGCAGTTTTGGCAAAAAGTGACAGAAAACACACACAAAATTCACATGTTGAATGCACATGTTAAATGCACATGTTAAATTCACATGTTAAATTCACATGTTGAATGCACATGTTAAATTCACATGTTAAACTCACATGTTAAATTCACATGTTAAACTCAATTGTTAAATTCACATGTTAAATGCACATGTTTACTCCTCCTTGAACCGTCACTCCTCCTTGAACCGTCACTCCTCCTTGAACCGTCACTCCTCCTTGAACCGTCACCTTATCGTGGTGGAGGAGTTTGAGTGCCCTAACGATCCTAGGAGCTATGTTGTCTGTGGCACTTGTGCCCCTGGTAGGGTCACCCATGGCAAATTGGTCCTAGGGGAGGGGTGAGACAAAGAACGGTTCAGAAGACCCTTCATGGAGAAGCAATCTAAGAGCCAGTGTACCCGGCCCGGAGGGTTACCGGGGTCTCACCCTGGAGCCAGGCCTGGGGTTGGGGCCCGTGGACGAGCGCCTGGTGGCCGGGCTTTCGCCCATGGGGCCCGGCCGGGCCCAGCCCGAACCGGAGACATGGGCTCATCCAACTGTGGGCCCACCACCTGCAGGAGGAGAGTGAAGGGTCCGGTGCATTGTGGATCGGGTGGCAGACCGAGGCGGGAGCTTTGGCGGTCCGATCCCCGGATGGGAAAACTGGCTATCGGGACATGGAACGTCACCTCTCTGGCGGGGAAGGAGCTGGAGCTTGTGGAAGAGGCTGAGCGATACCGGCTAGATATAGTCGGGCTCACCTCGACACATAGCGTTGGCTCTGGAACCCGAGTCCTGGAGAGGGGTTGGACACTTTTCTTTGCTGGAGTTGATCCGGGTGAGAGGCGGAGGGCTGGGGTGGGCTTTCTGTTAGCCCCAAGACTCTCTGCCTGTATGTTGGGGTTTACCCCGGGGGACGAAAGGGCAGCTTCCCTACGCCTTCGGGTTGGGGAACGGGTCCTGACTGTTGTTTGTGCTTATGCACCAAATAGCAGTTCAGAGTACCCACCCTTTTTGGAGTCTCTGGGACGAGTGCTGGATAGCGCTCCTACTGGGGACTCCATAGTCCTGCTGGGGGACTTCAACGCTCACGTGGGCAATGACAGCGTGACCTGGAGGGGTGTGATTGGGAGGAACGGCCCACCCAATCTGAATCCGAGTGGTGTTCTGTTTTTGGACTTCTGTGAAAGTCTCGGTTTGGCCATAACAAACACCATGTTGGAACATAAGGATGCCCATCGGTACACTTGGTACCAAGGCAGCCTAGGTTACAGGTCGATGATTGACTTTATAGTTGTATCATCTGACCTGAGACCGTATGTTTTGGACACTCGGGTGAAGAGAGGAGCGGAGCTGTCAACTGATCACCACCTGGTGGTGAGTTGGATCAGATGGCAGGGGAAGATGCCGCGCAGACCTGGTAGACCCAAACGTATAGTGAGGGTCTGCTGGGAACGCCTGGCAGAAGAGCCTGTCAAGATGGTCTTCAACTCCCACCTCCGGCAGAGCTTCGACCGCGTCCCGAGAGCAGTGGGGGACATTGAGTCCGAATGGGCCTTGTTCCACTCTGCGATTGTTGAGGTGGCTGTTGCTAGCTGTGGTCGCAAGGTAGCCGGTGCCAGTCGTGGCGGTAACCCCCGTACCCGCTGGTGGACACCAGAGGTTAGGGGAGCCGTCAGGCTGAAGAAGGAGGCCTACTGGGCGTGGCTGGTCTGTGGGTCTCCAGAGGCAGCAGACAGGTACCGGCGGGCCAAGCGGAGTGCAGCAGTGGCAGTTGCCGAGGCAAAATCTCGGGCGTGGGAGGAGTTTGGCGAGGCCATGGAAAAAGACTATCGGTCGGCTCCAAAGAGGTTCTGGCAAACCATCCGGCGCCTCAGGGGAGGAAGGCGGGGACGGGGAGCTGCTGACGTCAACTGGGGCTATAGTCGGACGGTGGAAGGAATACTTTGAGGAGCTCCTCAATCCCACCGACGCGCATTCCGAGGAGGAACCAGAGCTGGGAGACCTGGGAACGGACTGTCCAATCTCTGGGGCAGAAGTCGCTGAGGTAGTCAAACAACTACGCAGCGGCGGAGCCCCAGGGGTGGATGAGATCCGACCTGGGTATCTCAAGGCGATGGATGTTGTAGGTCTGTCGTGGCTGACACGTCTCTGCAACATTGCGTGGTCATCGGGGGCAGTTCCTGTGGAGTGGCAAACCGGGGTGGTGGTTCCCATTTTTAAGAAGGGGGACCAGAGGGTGTGTTCCAACTATAGGGGGATCACACTCCTCAGCCTCCCTGGAAAGGTCTACTCCAGGGTACTGGAGAAGAGGTTCCGGTCGATGGTTGAATCTCGGATTGAAGAGGAGCAATGTGGTTTTCGTCCTGGTCGTGGAACTGTGGACCAGCTCTTTACCCTCGCTAGGGTGATGGAGGGGTCATGGGAGTTTGCCCAACCAATCCACATGTGTTTTGTGGATTTGGAGAAGGCTTATGACCGTGTCCCCAGGGGCACCCTGTGGGGGGCGCTCCAGGAGTATGGGGTTGATGGTCTTTTGTTAAGGGCCATTCAGTCCCTGTACCAGAGGAGTGTGAGTCTGGTCCGCATAGCCGGCAGTAAGTCGGACCTGTTCCCAGTGAGGGTTGGACTCCGCCAGGGCTGCCCTTTGTCACCGGTCCTGTTCATAACCTTTATGGACAGGATTTCTAGGCGCAGCCGTGGTGTGGAGGGGGTGGAGTTTGGTGACAGGAGAATCGCGTCTCTGCTTTTTGCGGATGATGTGGTCCTCCTAGCTTCATCGAGCTCTGACCTTCAGCTCTTGCTGGGGAGGTTCGCAGCCGAGTGTGAAGCGGCTGGGATGAGGATCAGCACCTCCAAATCTGAGGCCATGGTTCTCGACCGGAAAAAGGTGGATTGCCAACTCCGGGTCGGGAGAGAGGTCCTGCCTCAAGTGGAGGAGTTCAAGTATCTCGGGGTCTTGTTCACGAGTGAGGGAAGGAGGGAGCGGGAGATCGACAGGCGGATTGGGGCAGCGTCTGCAGTGATGCGGACGCTGAACCGGTCTGTTGTGGTAAAGAGAGAGCTGAGCCAGAAAGCAAGGCTCTCGATTTACCGGTCGGTCTACGTCCCAATCCTCACCTATGGTCATGAGCTTTGGGTAGTGACCGAAAGAACGAGATCGCGGATACAAGCGGCCGAAATGAGTTTTCTCCGCAGGGTGTCCGGGCTCAGCCTTAGGGATAGGGTAAGAAGAGATGTGTATA
>SSNR01000284.1:653823-665658 GCA_006937965.1 Callopanchax toddi
TTCACATTTTAAATGCACATGTTAAATTCCCATGTTAAATGCACATGTTAAACTCAAATGTTAAATGCACATGTTAAATTCACATGTTAAATGCACATGTTAAATTCACATGTTAAATTCCCATGTTAAATTCCCATGTTAAATGCACATGTTAAATTCCCATGTTAAATGCACATGTTAAATTCACATGTTGAATGCACATGTTAAAACCACATGTTAAATCACATGTTAAATGCACATGTTAAATTCACATGTTAAATGCACATGTTAAATTCACATGTTAAATGGACCTGTTAAAATCACATGTTAAATGCACATGTTAAATTCACATGTTAAATGCACATGTTAAATTCACATGTTAAATTCACATGTTAAATGCACATGTTAAATGCACATGTTAAATTCACATGTTAATTCACATGTAAAATTCACATGTTAAATGGACCTGTTAGATTCACATGTTAAATGCACATGTTAAATTCACATGTTAAATGCACACGTTAAATCACATGTTAAATCACATGTTAGATTCTCATGTTAACTCACATGTTAAATCGCATGTTAAATCACATGTTAAATCGCATGTTAAATCACATGTTAAATCACATGTTAAATGCACATGTTAAATCACATGTTAGATTCTCATGTTAACTCACATGTTAAATCGCATGTTAAATCACATGTTAGATTCACATGTTAAATCGCATGTTAAATCACATGTTAAATGCACATGTTAGATTCACATGTTAAATCGCATGTTAAATCACATGTTAAATGCACATGTTAAATCACATGTTAGATTCTCATGTTAACTCACATGTTAAATCACATGTTAGATTCACATGTTAGATTCACATGTTAAATGCACATGTTAAATTCACATGTTAAATGCACACGTTAAATCACATGTTAAATGCACATGTTAAATCACATGTTAGATTCTCATGTTAACTCACATGTTAAATCACATGTTAGATTCACATGTTAGATTCACATGTTAAATGCACATGTTAAATTCACATGTTAAATGCACACGTTAAATCACATGTTAAATGCACATGTTAAATCACATGTTAGATTCTCATGTTAACTCACATGTTAAATCACATGTTAGATTCACATGTTAGATTCACATGTTAAATGCACATGTTAAATTCACATGTTAAATGCACACGTTAAATCACATGTTAAATGCACATGTTAAATCACATGTTAGATTCTCATGTTAACTCACATGTTAAATCACATGTTAGATTCACATGTTAGATTCACATGTTAAATGCACATGTTAAATTCACATGTTAAATGCACACGTTAAATCACATGTTAAATGCACATGTTAAATCACATGTTAGATTCTCATGTTAACTCACATGTTAAATCACATGTTAACTCACATGTTAAATCACATGTTAAATCATATGTTAGATTCACATGTTAAATCACATGTTAAATCACATGTTAAATCGCATGTTAAATCACATGTTAACTCACATGTTAAATCACATGTTAGATTCTCATGTTAACTCACATGTTAGATTCACATGTTAAATCACATGTTAACTCACATGTTAAATCACATGTTAGATTCACATGTTAAATCACATGTTAACTCACATGTTAAATCACATGTTAGATTCTCATGTTAACTCACATGTTAAATCACATGTTAACTCACATGTTAAATCACATGTTAAATCATATGTTAGATTCACATGTTAAATCACATGTTAAATCACATGTTAAATCGCATGTTAAATCACATGTTAACTCACATGTTAAATCACATGTTAGATTCTCATGTTAACTCACATGTTAGATTCACATGTTAAATCACATGTTAACTCACATGTTAAATCACATGTTAGATTCACATGTTAAATCACATGTTAACTCACATGTTAAATCACATGTTAGATTCTCATGTTAACTCACATGTTAAATCACATGTTAACTCACATGTTAAATCACATGTTAAATCATATGTTAGATTCACATGTTAAATCACATGTTAAATCACATGTTAAATCGCATGTTAAATCACATGTTAACTCACATGTTAAATCACATGTTAGATTCTCATGTTAACTCACATGTTAGATTCACATGTTAAATCACATGTTAACTCACATGTTAAATCACATGTTAGATTCACATGTTAAATCACATGTTAACTCACATGTTAAATCACATGTTAGATTCTCATGTTAACTCACATGTTAAATCACATGTTAACTCACATGTTAAATCACATGTTAAATCATATGTTAGATTCACATGTTAAATCACATGTTAAATCACATGTTAAATCGCATGTTAAATCACATGTTAACTCACATGTTAAATCACATGTTAGATTCTCATGTTAACTCACATGTTAGATTCACATGTTAAATCACATGTTAACTCACATGTTAAATCACATGTTAGATTCACATGTTAAATCACATGTTAACTCACATGTTAAATCACATGTTAGATTCACATGTTAAATCACATGTTAACTCACATGTTAAATGCACATGTTAGATTCACATGTTAAATCACATGTTAAATGCACATGTTAAATCACATGTTAGATTCACATGTTAACTCACATGTTAAATCACATGTTANGTCTCGGACATCCGGGAGAGACTCGGAGTAGAGTCGCTGCTCCTCCATATCGAAAGGAGCCAGTTGAGGTGGTTCGGGCATCTGGTAAGGATGCCTCCTGGACGCCTCCCTCGGGAGGTGTTCTGGGCATGTCCTGCCGGCAGGAGGCCCCCAGGTCGACCCAGGACAAGCTGGAGGAAATACATCTTCAGTTTGGCCTGGGAACGCCTGGGCGTCCCAGCTGAGGAGCTGGTGGACTTGGCCGGGGAGAAGGTGGCCTGGGCTGCCCGACATGGAATGCTGCCCCCGCGACCCGGACCCGGATAAGCGGAAGAAGGCGAGGCGAGGCGAGGAAATGCACATGTTAAATTCACATGTTGAATGCACATGTTAAACTCAAATGTTAAATTCACATGTTAAATGCACATGCTAAATTCACATGTTAAATGCACATGCTAAATTCACATGTTAAATGCACATGTTAAATTCACATGTTAAATGCACATGTTAAATTCACATGTTAAATGCACATGTTAAATTCCCATGTTAAATGCACATGTTAAACTCAAATGTTAAATTCACATGTTAAATTCACATGTTAAATGCACATGTTAAATTCCCATGTTAAATTTACATGTTAAATTCACATGTTAAATGCACATGTTAAATTCACATGTTAAATGCACATGTTAAATTCACATTTTAAATGCACATGTTAAATTCCCATGTTAAATGCACATGTTAAACTCAAATGTTAAATGCACATGTTAAATTCACATGTTAAATGCACATGTTAAATTCACATGTTAAATTCCCATGTTAAATTCCCATGTTAAATGCACATGTTAAATTCCCATGTTAAATGCACATGTTAAATTCACATGTTGAATGCACATGTTAAAACCACATGTTAAATCACATGTTAAATGCACATGTTAAATTCACATGTTAAATGCACATGTTAAATTCACATGTTAAATGGACCTGTTAAAATCACATGTTAAATGCACATGTTAAATTCACATGTTAAATGCACATGTTAAATTCACATGTTAAATTCACATGTTAAATGCACATGTTAAATGCACATGTTAAATTCACATGTTAATTCACATGTAAAATTCACATGTTAAATGGACCTGTTAGATTCACATGTTAAATGCACATGTTAAATTCACATGTTAAATGCACACGTTAAATCACATGTTAAATCACATGTTAGATTCTCATGTTAACTCACATGTTAAATCGCATGTTAAATCACATGTTAAATCGCATGTTAAATCACATGTTAAATCACATGTTAAATGCACATGTTAAATCACATGTTAGATTCTCATGTTAACTCACATGTTAAATCGCATGTTAAATCACATGTTAGATTCACATGTTAAATCGCATGTTAAATCACATGTTAAATGCACATGTTAGATTCACATGTTAAATCGCATGTTAAATCACATGTTAAATGCACATGTTAAATCACATGTTAGATTCTCATGTTAACTCACATGTTAAATCACATGTTAGATTCACATGTTAGATTCACATGTTAAATGCACATGTTAAATTCACATGTTAAATGCACACGTTAAATCACATGTTAAATGCACATGTTAAATCACATGTTAGATTCTCATGTTAACTCACATGTTAAATCACATGTTAGATTCACATGTTAGATTCACATGTTAAATGCACATGTTAAATTCACATGTTAAATGCACACGTTAAATCACATGTTAAATGCACATGTTAAATCACATGTTAGATTCTCATGTTAACTCACATGTTAAATCACATGTTAGATTCACATGTTAGATTCACATGTTAAATGCACATGTTAAATTCACATGTTAAATGCACACGTTAAATCACATGTTAAATGCACATGTTAAATCACATGTTAGATTCTCATGTTAACTCACATGTTAAATCACATGTTAACTCACATGTTAAATCACATGTTAAATCATATGTTAGATTCACATGTTAAATCACATGTTAAATCACATGTTAACTCACATGTTAAATCACATGTTAGATTCACATGTTAAATCACATGTTAACTCACATGTTAAATCACATGTTAGATTCACATGTTAAATCACATGTTAACTCACATGTTAAATGCACATGTTAGATTCACATGTTAAATCACATGTTAAATGCACATGTTAAATCACATGTTAGATTCACATGTTAACTCACATGTTAAATCACATGTTAGATTCACATTTGAAATCACATGTTAAATCACATGTTAGATTCTCATGTTAACTCACATGTTAAATCACATATTAAATCACATGTTAGATTCACATGTTAGATTCACATGTTAAAATGCACATGTTTATGTCATGTTTATTCGTTTGGCGATGCTTTTATCCAATGTGATTTACAGTATTACAGACATGTATAGGGCACGTGAAATTAACAGGTGACATATGTGAAAAACATGTTTCCTTTGTGAATTTGGAACATATTAATATGTTCATGTGATCACAAGTTCTTCTACATGGGCTCACATGTGAAAACACATTAGGTTCCTGTGTTTTTCTGAGGGTTATGAAGCAAACTGATGCTACAGAGCTACAGGTCACACATGATGCCAGGCTCTGATAGTGTCACTCCCAAAAAATATGTTTTGCAAAATAATAGAGCAGAAAATATTTTAGTGTATTCTTTTTAAACCAGGTCTAACCCTATCAGGGAGTCACGTTTCAATGAAAGTGTGTATGTTGAGGACTGGATCTAATAATGATGTCCGTTAAAAGAAAGTTGGAAGTAATTACTTTAAAAATAAATACCGGTAATATTTTGATGTCGGGCATCACTCAGGTCCTCGGGTCGTTGGAGGTTAAAACATCAAAACATGCAGCTGGTAAACAGAAAGGTTAAGATCTCATCTGATTTCATTCCCCGAGTTCTGCTCCGTAAACTTCCACATGCTCCTGCATCTCCCTCCAGTGTGTGTGTGTGTGTGTGTGTGTGTGTGTGTACAGGAATCTTTATGCACTTTATGCGTTAATTTCCATGGAAATAGGCTGCGGAGAGAGGAGGGAGTTTCAGAGACACCGACTGGAATTTACAAGCGAGCTTTATGGAATGAAACACACACACACACACACACACACACACACAGCGTCTTCCTCAGACTGCCTCCTCCATGCTGTGCGTTCAGCTCAGAAACATGTAAAACATCAGCCTCCATCTTTCCTAACCTGAGGATAACGAGGCCTTTAGACGAGCTGCGTTCCTCCGAGCCGGGAGGGGAAATGAGCCTGTGGAAGTGGAACAGCCGTGACAGAACGACGCCTCCTAAACTGTGTTTAATTTCAAGTGGCTCAATGAGAGTGGATTCCAATATCTCCCCTGCACCTGGGTCCTCTGTTTCCCCAGCGTCTGGCTCGCAGGCATGCAAGGAGCCCTCCTGCAGCTCCGCTCATAATCACAGAGGCAAACATAGAGACAGGGTAGGGGGGGGTCATTACTGCCCGGTAACACGTCCTGCTGGGGGGTGATGCAAACTCAGGTTAGCAGGAGTGAAGGAGCGAGGTGGAGGACAGAGGAAAGGCTGACGAGGAAGAATAAACCAATTTTAATATTCATGAACAGAAAAACAGCATTTTCATGTGAAGAAAGAAAAACAAACAGGAGAGAAGAGAGGTGAAGTCTTCACACCTAAACTCCAGGTGTCTGATCTGCTCCTGTCTCTTCATCCTCCAGCTCCAGGTCTGAGTTCAGTCCAACCGAACTGTGAAGGACTCTCAGTCCAGGACCAGGTCTGAGTGTTCTGATTGGCTGAGACGTCTGCATGAGTTCATCTTTGATCTGAAGACAGAACCTGACCTGGGTCACCTGTTATCATAGAGGAAGAGAGGTGCTCAACACCTGGACTCCAGCACCTGTTACCTTGGAGGAAGAAACAACATCTGTTACCACGGAAACAGCCTGGTTTACAGCATCTGTTACTATGGAGACAGGTTAAAACACCTGTTTCCATGAAAACTGAGTGTGGCAGTTCTATCCAAGAGTACCTAGCTGCATCAAAATGGCGCATGAAGCTCCATGACGTCAATTACCGGAAGTGGGGTTTTTTACCTGGAAGTCACGTGACTTAGAGTCACACCGCCTTCTTTTTAGAAAATTCTTTATGTAAAGTTACGAAAAACTTATCCAAAGATATTCTAAAACAGAGAAAGAGCTTTGAATACAAGTTAATGTATTTTTGTGCGTTCAAACTGCATCAAATTCCCGGAAGTTACATCACTGCCAGCACAATTCATGTGACTTAAAGTCACGCCTTGTCTTTCTTACTAAATAATTTGACAGTTGCAGAAAACGTATCCAAACATGTTCCAACAACTAGGAAAGAGCTGTGTGATGTTTTTCTGCATTCAAGCTAGATCAAATATATACTTAGCATACAGTAGAAAAACCAATCACGTCATTTTTATTGCTGTATTAATAAGTACATTTGTAAATTTTATGTATAGTTTTTTTTGTAAACTCACTTCCTAATTATTTTAATGCAGGACCCACCATAGCCTACTGTTTATGTTTCTGTAACTTTTTGTACAGGTGTTGCTCATAAAATTCTATTCAAAAAGTGAAATTTTGTATATTATCTTTTATGTATTTTTATTTATTTTTATTCCAAAGAGGTTCTGGCAAACCATCCGGCGCCTCAGAGGAGGAAGGCAGCAACTTCCTCACACTGTTTACAGTGGGGACGGGGAGCTGCTGACGTCAACTGGGGCTATAGTCGGACGGTGGAAGGAATACTTTGAGGAGCTCCTCAATCCCACCGACACGCATTCCTATGAGGAACCAGAGCTGGGAGACCTGGGGACGGACTGTCCAATCTCTGGGGCAGAAGTCACTGAGATAGTCAAACAACTACGCAGTGGCGGAGCCCCGGGGGTGGATGAGATCTGACCTGGGTATCTCAAGGCGATGGATGTTGTAGGACTGTCGTGGCTGACACGTCTCTGCAACATTGCGTGGTCATCGGGGGCAGTTCCTGTGGAGTGGCAGACCGGGGTGGTGGTTCCCATTTTTAAGAAGGGGGACCAGAGGGTGTGTTCCAACTATAGGGGGATCACAGTCCTCAGCCTCCCTGGGAAGGTCTACTCCAGGGTCCTGGAGAGGAGGGTCCGGTCGATGGTTGAACCTCAGATAGAAGAGGAGCAATGTGGTTTTGGTCCTGGTCGTGGAACTGTGGACCAGCTCTTTACCCTCGCTAGGGTGATGGAGGGGTCATGGGAGTTTGCCCAACCAATCCACATGTGTTTTGTGGATTTGGAGAAGGCTTATGACCGTGTCCCCAGGGGCACCCTGTGGGGGGCGCTCCAGGAGTACAGGGTGGATGGTCTTTAGTTAAGGGCCATTCAGTCCCTGTACCAGAGGAGTGTGAGTCTGGTCCGCATAGCCGGCAGTAAGTCGGACCTGTTCCCAGTGAGGGTTGGACTCCTCCAGGGCTGCCCTTTGTCACCGGTCCTGTTCAGAACCTTTATGGACAGGATTTCTAGGAGCAGCCGTGGTGTGGAGGGTGTTGAGTTTGGTGACAGGAGAATCTCGTCTCTGCTTTTTGCGGATGATGTGGTCCTCCTAGCTTCATCAGGCTCTGACCTTCAGCTCTTGCTGGGGAGGTTCGCAGCCGAGTGTGAAGCGGCTGGGATGAGGATCAGCACCTCCAAGTCTGAGGCCATGGTTCTCGACCGGAAAAAGGTGGATTGCCAACTCCGGGTCAGGAGAGAGGTCCTGCCTCAAGTGGAGGAGTTCAAGTATCTCGGGGTCTTGTTCTCTAGTGAGGGAAGGAGGGAGCGGGAGATCGACAGGCGGATTGGGGCAGCGTCTGCAGTGATGGACGCTGAACCGGTCTGTTGTGGTGAAGAAGGAGCTGAGCCAGAAAGCAAGGCTCTCGATTTACCGGTCGGTCTACGTCCCAATCCTCACCTATGGTCATGAGCTTTGGGTAGTGACCGAAAGAACGAGATCGCGGATACAAGCGGCCGAAATGAGTTTTCTCCGCAGGGTGTCCGGGCTCAGCCTTAGGGATAGGGTAAGAAGCTCGGACATGCGGGAGAGACTCGGAGTAGAGTCGCTGCTCCTCCATGTCGAAAGGAGCCAGCTGAGGTGGTTCGGGCATCTGGTAAGGACGCCTCCTGGACGCCTCCCTCGGGAGGTGTTCTGGGCATGTCCTGCCGGCAGGAGGCCCCCAGGTTGACCCAGGACACGCTGGAGGAAATACATCTTCAGTTTGGCCTGGGAACGCCTGGGCGTCCCAGCTGAGGAGCTGGTGGACTTGGCCGGGGAGAAGGTGGCCTGAGCTGCCCGACTTGGAATGCTGCCCCCGCGACCCGGACCCGGGTAAGCGGAAGAAGGCGAGGCGAGGCGAGGGGGTATTTTTATTTACCTTTACTCTTTTTATCTTCAATTTTTATGTATTTTATCCATCATGACATGGCACCTCAAACCATCACTGACTGTGGAAACATCACACAGGACAATGCGGCTTCTGTGACTCTCCTCTCTTCCTCCAGAGTGTGGGACCTTGATTTCCAAAGTAAATGTAAAATTTAATTTTATCAGAGAACACAACTTTGGATCACTCAGCAGCAGTCCAGTCCTTCTTGTCCTTATAAGAATCATACTAGCAATATTGATAATCCAAAAAAGGGTTTTAAATAAAGGCATACACAAGAAGACCGATGGTTTGAGAGATGAGTTAAAGAAGCCATCTATGTCAAATGTGAAAAAACAACTTTAAACATAGGACTCAGATTTAATCTTTCCAGCACCCATCAGTCTGCTCTGAACTTAATTCCCAGACAATTCACGCCTTCCATCTAATCAATACAACTCGACAGGTCTCCAGTTGAATACAGTGGAGCGAACACCTTCTCAGGAGGCAGGAAGGTGTGTCACAGACAGAGGAAGATGAGCACAGTTTATAAGATTCTCTCTCTGCTACAGACAGAATTGACAACGTTACTCGGATGAGCAGCGAAACGGAAAGAAAGAAGAAGGAACCAAAGAAGTCCAGTTGCCTTTTTTAAAACCCTTTTTGGGATTATCATGACCTGGATGACTGAGAACCTTCACCAGCAAATATTGATAATATGACAAGAAATCTTTTTGGCAATAAACTTTATTAATCCACATTAAAAAACACAGTATCACATTGTACACCTCAGATTTACACTTCTCCCCTGGACATAATGACTTCGGCTCGAAGCCTCGTTAGTCCTTCCTCCTGGAGGACGGTAATCAGGATCTGCAAAACATCGTAAAAGATCCAATCACGCCTTTTTTTTTTGGCAACAAAGAATGCACTGGTTTGTTTTGTACCATTTCAAAAGAATATTGACCACAAAGACCAAATCAAATCTTCCCTCTGGGAGCATCACATCAAAGACGAAGTCTAAGAGAGCACCTCCCCCTTTTTGATCCTGGCTCCCAAACCCGTCACCTCTTCAATGCTCTTAAAGCGGCTCTCTGGAGCATTTTTCTCTGTATCAAAGTTTTCTAAATGTTCTAAATGATATTTCAGGTCTAAACTATGATCTATGGGTTGAGTTCCACAACATCTGTCATTCTGATGAAGACCCTCCTTCCTCCTAGAGAACCCTTTCCATTATTTCTTGCCGCCGACATTTTTCAGCCAATGAAATTCAAATGTCTGCATTCTCTCAACATGCACGCGCATCGACCAAACCTGTACCAGTAGGGGGCGCTGTCGTACAGGACGCTCCGTGTGTTTCTCTGCCGTCTCAGCCGTTCACTGAGGACTCACGGCTCATTTCTACTAAAAACCTACCCATTCTCCAGATAAAGACGGGTTTATTTTTATTTTTAAACCTTTCACCTCACAGAATAGCAAGGCTTGACAGGGTTACGCGTTTATTTTGGTCAGAAAGTTCATCCAGGGCCGAGTCAAGTTCAGCTTCAGAGTCCAGCAGCAGCTCTCTGCTAACAGAGCTAATATCAGAAGCAGCAGGGACAGAGAGGGCTCTTCAGACCCTCGTAGTGTTGGAGTAAGATTGTGAACTGTGAGTGATTAAACCCTACACATTGAGCGGTACAGTTCATGTCCGAAGTATATGCGCCGTGTGCACGCGCGCACACGCGACCGGACGCGCGTGTCGAGATGTTTTGAGGAGGAGCCTTTGGACGCTAGATTCAAAAACTGCTCTCCTGATGAAATCCTCCAGAGTGCGGCTTTAAGTAGCTCAAAGATCTGATGAAATAGGAATAAAAATTTTAAATAACCACACAAACATATATTATTATGTCCTTTCACAAAAAGGACAATGGACGTGGCTGGTATCTCTACAGGTCAAANGGGGCAGAAGTCACTGAGATAGTCAAACAACTACGCAGTGGCGGAGCCCCGGGGGTGGATGAGATCTGACCTGGGTATCTCAAGGCGATGGATGTTGTAGGACTGTCGTGGCTGACACGTCTCTGCAACATTGCGTGGTCATCGGGGGCAGTTCCTGTGGAGTGGCAGACCGGGGTGGTGGTTCCCATTTTTAAGAAGGGGGACCAGAGGGTGTGTTCCAACTATAGGGGGATCACAGTCCTCAGCCTCCCTGGGAAGGTCTACTCCAGGGTCCTGGAGAGGAGGGTCCGGTCGATGGTTGAACCTCAGATAGAAGAGGAGCAATGTGGTTTTGGTCCTGGTCGTGGAACTGTGGACCAGCTCTTTACCCTCGCTAGGGTGATGGAGGGGTCATGGGAGTTTGCCCAACCAATCCACATGTGTTTTGTGGATTTGGAGAAGGCTTATGACCGTGTCCCCAGGGGCACCCTGTGGGGGGCGCTCCAGGAGTACAGGGTGGATGGTCTTTAGTTAAGGGCCATTCAGTCCCTGTACCAGAGGAGTGTGAGTCTGGTCCGCATAGCCGGCAGTAAGTCGGACCTGTTCCCAGTGAGGGTTGGACTCCTCCAGGGCTGCCCTTTGTCACCGGTCCTGTTCAGAACCTTTATGGACAGGATTTCTAGGAGCAGCCGTGGTGTGGAGGGTGTTGAGTTTGGTGACAGGAGAATCGCGTCTCTGCTTTTTGCAGATGATGTGGTCCTCCTAGCTTCATCAGGCTCTGACCTTCAGCTCTTGCTGGGGAGGTTCGCAGCCGAGTGTGAAGCGGCTGGGATGAGGATCAGCACCTCCAAGTCTGAGGCCATGGTTCTCGACCGGAAAAAGGTGGATTGCCAACTCCGGGTCAGGAGAGA
>SSNR01000284.1:666303-692296 GCA_006937965.1 Callopanchax toddi
TTTAAAACCCTTTTTGGGATTATCATGACCTGGATGACTGAGAACCTTCACCAGCAAATATTGATAATATGACAAGAAATCTTTTTGGCAATAAACTTTATTAATCCACATTAAAAAACACAGTATCACATTGTACACCTCAGATTTACACTTCTCCCCTGGACATAATGACTTCGGCTCGAAGCCTCGTTAGTCCTTCCTCCTGGAGGACGGTAATCAGGATCTGCAAAACATCGTAAAAGATCCAATCACGCCTTTTTTTTTTGGCAACAAAGAATGCACTGGTTTGTTTTGTACCATTTCAAAAGAATATTGACCACAAAGACCAAATCAAATCTTCCCTCTGGGAGCATCACATCAAAGACGAAGTCTAAGAGAGCACCTCCCCCTTTTTGATCCTGGCTCCCAAACCCGTCACCTCTTCAATGCTCTTAAAGCGGCTCTCTGGAGCATTTTTCTCTGTATCAAAGTTTTCTAAATGTTCTAAATGATATTTCAGGTCTAAACTATGATCTATGGGTTGAGTTCCACAACATCTGTCATTCTGATGAAGACCCTCCTTCCTCCTAGAGAACCCTTTCCATTATTTCTTGCCGCCGACATTTTTCAGCCAATGAAATTCAAATGTCTGCATTCTCTCAACATGCACGCGCATCGACCAAACCTGTACCAGTAGGGGGCGCTGTCGTACAGGACGCTCCGTGTGTTTCTCTGCCGTCTCAGCCGTTCACTGAGGACTCACGGCTCATTTCTACTAAAAACCTACCCATTCTCCAGATAAAGACGGGTTTATTTTTATTTTTAAACCTTTCACCTCACAGAATAGCAAGGCTTGACAGGGTTACGCGTTTATTTTGGTCAGAAAGTTCATCCAGGGCCGAGTCAAGTTCAGCTTCAGAGTCCAGCAGCAGCTCTCTGCTAACAGAGCTAATATCAGAAGCAGCAGGGACAGAGAGGGCTCTTCAGACCCTCGTAGTGTTGGAGTAAGATTGTGAACTGTGAGTGATTAAACCCTACACATTGAGCGGTACAGTTCATGTCCGAAGTATATGCGCCGTGTGCACGCGCGCACACGCGACCGGACGCGCGTGTCGAGATGTTTTGAGGAGGAGCCTTTGGACGCTAGATTCAAAAACTGCTCTCCTGATGAAATCCTCCAGAGTGCGGCTTTAAGTAGCTCAAAGATCTGATGAAATAGGAATAAAAATTTTAAATAACCACACAAACATATATTATTATGTCCTTTCACAAAAAGGACAATGGACGTGGCTGGTATCTCTACAGGTCAAACTGCACCTGCAGATTAAGGTTTCTGTAAACAAAAAATTATTGATGTTAAAAATTTGCAATATTGGGACGTTCGGAAAAAAATAAAAACTAATACAAAAATATGAAAGACTTACACCAACACAATAACACAAAACGAGTAAGTTGTGGATACATGTTCAACTATAAGATCTGATCAGACACTTTTCACCAACCTACCCTGGAAATGCACTGCGTTCTCTGTGTGGTTCATCAGTGCCTCTGATGACATCATCACCTGGTGTGATGACACTGGAGCAGAGAGGACACCCAAACCCAGACAACAGCAGTTTTCTCTGGAGGAAGGCAGCCTCTTTTACAATCGAGATATGCATCTGCAAAACACGACAAGATCAGTAAACATTGGTATGTAATAAAATCTGATAGGTTGTACATTGATAATGTTTTACCTATAAGTAAAATACAGTAGGACAAAATACAGCTGTCTCCAGTATCCACAGAACTAAAATGTCTTAAACCATTTTAATTTAATCCATTAATGACATAGAAGGCTAAACCATTTTAATTTCTGGTAAACTATGTTGTCTAAGGGCTAGCTTCAGCTGTAATATTACATTCCTATACATCCCATAAAGCATTACAAAGATATTGTTCACATGATTGCTCATTGTTAAGAAAAACTTTGCACCTCATATATGTTAGAATACAAACAACAGGAAGATAGAGTTGTTAAAGAAAAACAAGTTTTATTTGACAACTGATTCAGTTAAAACAATATCTGACTAAGATATAGCTACTAAAGCTTAATCAATGACTCTTGTACTTCCTGGACTCCTTTCTCATTGAGAGTTCTCCATAAGGTTAAAATGAGGAAGCCCGACGGAACTTGAAATGTTTTGATAAATAAAAGATGAGTAGTTGGTAAGGTTTTATTTCATTAAAATGTATACTTTGTACTGGCGTGAATAACTTCTGTTTCTGGCAATTTATTTGTATTTGCATTTTAAACTTATTTAAATATCCCCGTGTCTGTTAGTTATAATCTGACTTGACCTATAAAGTTTGAAAAGCATTACGAAAAATAACCCTTTGTTTGTGATTAAAAGGAAACATTCAAAAGTCCGGGTTAGCTTACTTTTGAATCATTCAGAGAGAAAAACTCTGCGGAGAAACGAGAAAAAGAAACTCCATTTACCTCTACTCATATGCTACGATTATAAAATCCATCTTTAAACAGATATAACTTATATAGAAGCTACTTACGTTCATTTTGTCTCCACAGCAAAGATTTCGGATAGAAAAACTTTCGGGCGCGCTTTATTGGCTACTACGGTCACGGGACTTCCGGGTCAAACGATCACTTCCGGTAATTGACGTCATGGAGGTTCATGCGACGTCATGGAGCTTCGTGCGCCATTTTGATGCAGCTGGGTGCCTCTCGTTCTATCAAGAGTTTCCAAAGTCTTGTCCTGATTCAGAGTCATCAGATGCTGATCAGTGGAGGTGGGTTAAAAACCCGATCAGGAGGTGTCCTGGTCTCGACCCTGTAACCACCTCTGTCTCTGGAGGTTTGAACCCAGGGCCTACTCAGGACCCTCTGGAGGGATTATCAATCCTCTCTGGCCTGGGAACACCCTGGGATTCCCCAGAAAGACCTGGAAGTCTGGGATTCCCACCTGGACCAGATACCCCATGACCCAGCCTCGGTGGAACATCAGAACTGTAGGAACCATGAAGTGGAAGGAGACGTCTGCTGGATGGACTACAACACTCTACGTTACAGTTACCCACAGGCTGGTGGCACAGTCACAACCAGACCCTGAGACCACCAGCAGCAGGTCAGGTGGGTGGAGTGTTTTACTCAGAGACACAACAATAAAGTGCAGGGTTCAAACCAGCAACTCTCCGGTTTCCGGACTCTTCCCACTGAGCCCATACTGGAATATTACCAGATGCTTTGTATCTTCATTAAAGGAAGTTTGTGTTGAAAAAGTCCTGGCAACACAACAACAACTTTCTTTCCACCAGTTACTTTCTCCAAACCCATCTCCATTAACGACCTGTCGTTTCTAAATGTTAACAAACACCCGCCTCAGCGTGGCGGCTGACAGTAAAGATGATTTGTTTGATCTATCTGGTCCAACAGGAAGCTCCCTGCACAAGGAGCTCATCCAGGTAATGACCAGGCAGCGTCGTTAGCAGAGATTAACGAGGCTTTAATACACTCGTTAAACTGCAGCCGACGGTTTTCAGCTCTGATAACATCCTGCTCTGGTTCTGGATGCTTTCAGATTCCTCAGGATGCTGCAGACACAGGAGATACAGGAGCTGTGAGGAGCAAACGACATCCTGTGGTATTTACAGTCCAGTTCTCAGTAAACGGGGACCAGAGGAACAGTCAGAGGGTTCACAGGAGCAGCAGCTACTGCAGACACCTCCAGCTCCTCCTGATGGTGTTCCCAGACCAGCTGAGAGACAGTGGCAGCTGGTGGAGGTTTTGTTTTGGGTGGGGCACATTTTTGCAAGTCAGTTTTCAGATGTGAATAAAACCACATCTCACCACTAGAGCAGAGAATGAAGCTAAATGTTTTCATCTGACTGAGTATTTAGCTGGTAAAAATCCCTCCCACCAGTTCTCTAACTGTGGAGCTGTTAGGTCTAATTCTACACATCAGACAGTAAAGAAATCATAAAGTCTTCATGAGGAGACCTTAGAATAATATCAATATAATCAGAAAAACAACCACAATGTGGTCACAACAGAAGTCAGAGTTTCAGGGAAAAACCAACCTGACCTACAAAAGGTCAGAAACGCTGAATAAAGATGTTGTTTTTAAATGTTTTATTAAATGTTTTCTGCTCGTCTCAGTCCTGAATCATAGCTGTAAGTTAGACAGCCTCATTAAGCTGTTACCATAAAGTCAACTCCCAGTCAATGAAAGCTCATTAGACCAGAGAACGTTCTCTTTAATTACTCAGAAATATTCAAAGCTGCTCCTCGTGATGCTAGTTGTCTGTGATGGACAGGAAGGATCTTCTAGTGGTCTGTGATGGACAGGAAGGATCTTCTAGTGGTCTGTGATGGACAGGAAGGATCTTCTAGTGGTCTGTGATGGACAGGAAGGACCTTCTAGTGGTCTGTGATGGACAGGAAGGACCTTCTAGTGGTCTGTGATGGACAGGAAGGATCTTCTAGTGGTCTGTGATGGACAGGAAGGATCTTCTAGTGGTCTGTGATGGACAGGAAGGATCTTCTAGTGGTCTGTGATGGACAGGAAGGACCTTCTAGTGGTCTGTGATGGACAGGAAGGATCTTCTAGTGGTCTGTGATGGACAGGAAGGATCTCCTGTGTTGCAGCAGATCTGAAGGAGCCTCTGACTGAAGCTATACTCATGGCTAGTCAGATCAGGAGACTGCTGAAGATTAATTTTAGGTATATAAACATCTCTTGCTACATGACTCTGAGGTCCAATCAGCTGATCAAGCTGGAGTCTCAAAGTCAAAAACAATAAAAGCTCCAACCAGAGCTCAGACCCTCAGATGGAGCAGCTCAGAGCATCATCAGAGGATTTAGATCAGCGTTAAACATCCAGGAAATCCTCAGAATCCTTTAAACAAACTCCATCACGAGGGTTTACTGAGAGGGGGAGGGGCTTAATGGGAGGAGGTGGACGCTCACATGAATAGTGATGATGATAAAAATCATCCCATTAAAGGCATCACAGGACTCTGCTGTGTGTGTGTGTGTGTGTGTGTGTGTGTGTGTGTGTGTGTGTGTGTGTGTGTGTGTGTGTGTGTGTGTGTGTGTGTGTGTGTGTGTGTGTGTGTGTGTGTGTGTGTTGAATCATTTATTTCTTAAAACAGAAACACACAGAGGATCAACCTGAGACCAGGAGCTGGACGTATAAAGATCTGTTCATCATCAGAACTGTCACCATTGAGTTTGGTGCAGGACCCAAGATGCAGGGATGAGAGGAGGAATGGCAGCAAAACCAGGTTACAGTCCAAAATGAGGGTTTTTATTAATCCAAACAGCAGACGAGGAAGACGAAGGACACACACTGACAAGACAGAGAAGCTTAAATAAGGAGGGAGGTGATCACGAAGACGAGACACAGGTGGGCTGGATGACAAACAAGGAACACCTGTGAAAACAACAAGAGGAGAAAGATTAATGCAAAAGACAGGACACCAGAGGGCACCAAAGGAACAGGATGTGACAAGAACAGGATCAAAGATCACCTGCTTTGATGTTCGTTCAACACCAGACTGTATTTAACCACCAGGCTTTCATTTACTCCCATATTGAGTCATTAAGGACAAAAATAACCACTTACAATAATTTTTTTGTAAATACTTTATCGATCAAATCAGAAATATTTTAGTAATCCCAAATGGAAATGATACATACACATACAGTATGTGTGTAGAGGGATTTCTATCATACAGCCTTGAGAAAACAACAGGAGGTGTGCAGAAATATGGAGTCCAGCTGAGTGGACCAAGGTTGGAACAGCTCCACCACCAAAGGCTGCTCTGTGTCATCAGTAACTCATCTACAGTATGTCATCTCACTGATGTCTCCAACATTGCTGTGTCCATCATTTCTGCTCAGTGTGAATCAACTACCATCGGTGAACAGCACTGAAGTCCTCTGGTCCCTTGTCCAGCGCTCCCCTGTCCATGCAAACCATGACCCCTGTACCTGGTGGTGGTCAGGTCTGCAGGTCACCTAGCACGCAGACCACGCTGATGTAATACTTGGATTCCTCTCGCCTCCCTTAAATGTGCCTGGAGTTGCATCCATCGCCCTGTTCCCAAGTCACTGGTCACAGTGGTCACCAGTGTGGGACGTGGCCAGAGGACGTTCACTTCTCTGTCTTTCTGTGACTCGTTCAGTCCCACTGTAGCAACCAGCTGATGACAGGAGCTCAGATTGAGCATTCATCTATCAACTGGAAGGTTGTCGGTTTGAACCCCGCTCTGATTGTGTCACCATGTGTCCATCTTTTTTTTTTTTTTGGCCAGGAAATTCACCCTCAGTACCTGCTGGTGGTGGTTGGGGGTCTGACGGTGCCTGTGTCTGATTGCTTCAGCTACCTGTGTGTGAATGAGTGTAATGTAAAGCACTTTGTAGTCCCTGACATAGAACAGTAATACGGGACCTTTACATGAAACTTACACTGTGACAGTCCAAGCTCAGAGGACTCCTCCGTCTGAGAACAAAACAACTCAGATGGTTCAAACAGAAGCTGGTCTTTAAGAGGCAGAGAAGGAACAGATGCATCAAAGAGTGAAAAAACAACCAGAGTTGCAGGATAGAGTGAACTTGAACACAGAGCTGGTACAGGTCGTCTCTGTCGTGACTCCATGACATGATGTTTTTTAAGGCGGTCCTCCTGATGGGGCTAACAGCTGGCAGCAGCAGGCAGTCACAGACTGTAATCCAGATGAGATTTAAGGGAGATTAGCATCCAGTGATTGCATCATGAATCAGCCATCGGGTCCTCGAATAACGAGCTGAATATTTGTCATTTGGCACCAAACAGGGTGGAAAACCTTCACATCGCTGCGCTGCTACTGAGATACCTCTTAAAATGTGCTGCTTCTGCTGACATGAGTCTGAAATCACTAAAAGGGATGTCCTTCCTGAAGGTCACAGCAGAGCGCTGCTGAAGTCTGAGGAGGAAGTTCAGCGGGACATCTGGAGGTTCTGAGCTGAACAAAGTAAGCACAAAACATTTAACTGATGTTACCATGAGAGATGGTGGAAAACTAGCTGCTCTAAGAAGGTCTAAGAGTCACATGAAAACATGGAGATCTGCAGCAGCAGCTGCTCGAAACCTGTATGAAAAACAGACCTTCATTTAGTTCTTCCCCCTCCCGTTGACCCAGTGCCGTCTCAGGGTTGGATTTGTTTTAGTGGATAACTCTGGTTGTGATGATGCTACTGATGTAAAATCTGCCACAGGTGTGTATTTTGTAAGATTTTAGGAATGTTTTTTTATTATTTTAACCCTTTAATACACAATATAAAGAAAATAGGAACACCTGTAATCCTGGTCCCGTGTTTGTGCATTCCACTCCTCCAGCAGTGTTCACAAACACTTTGGAGCTACGCCTGAAAAACTGGGAGACGCTGAAACACGTCTGAAACACGTAGGACAATGTCCTCCAATGTCGTGACTTGTTTGTTGTAGGTTTTGTGTTGGTCGTGACTCGTTTGTTGTAGGTTTTGTGTTGGTCGTGACTCGTTTGTTGTAGGTTTTGTGTTGGTCGTGACTCGTTTGTTGTAGGTTTTGTGTTGGTCATGACTCGTTTGTTGTAGGTTTTGTGTTGGTCGTGACTTGTTTGTTGTAGGTTTTGTGTTGGTCGTGACTCGTTTGTTGTAGGTTTTGTGTTGGTCGTGACTCTTTTGTTGTAGGTTTTGTGTTGGTCGTGACTCTTTTGTTGTAGGTTTTGTGTTGGTCGTGACTTGTTTGTTGTAGGTTTTGTGTTGGTCGTGACTCGTTTGTTGTAGGTTTTGTGTTGGTCGTGACTCGTTTGTTGTAGGTTTTGTGTTGGTCGTGACTCTTTTGTTGTAGGTTTTGTGTTGGTCGTGACTCGTCTGCTGTAGGTTTTGTGTTGGTCGTGACTCTTTGTTGTAGGTTTGTGTTGGTCGTGACTCATCTGCTGTAGGTTTTGTGTTGGTTGTGACTCTTGTTGTAGGTTTGTGTTGGTCGTGACTCATCTGCTGTAGGTTTTGTGTTGGTCGTGACTTGTCTCTAGGTTTTCTGTTGGTCGTGACTCATCTGCTGTAGGTTTGTGTTGGTCGTGACTCATCTGCTGTAGGTTTTGTGTTGGTTGTGACTCTTGTTGTAGGTTTGTGTTGGTCGTGACTCATCTGCTGTAGGTTTTGTGTTGGTCGTGACTCGTTTGTTGTAGGTTTGTGTTGATCGTGACTCTTCTGTAGATTTTGTGTTGGTCGTGACTCGTTACTTGTAGTTTTTTTGGCCGATGACAGCACTTCTTTCTTCTCGGTGATGGACTAACAAGTTGTCAGTCTCTCTCTCCACCCCCTCAGAGAAGCAGATAATCAATTTTCAGAATACATTCTATCTTTGACTTCCTGCTGCCTCTGTGGGGGAGACGGGTTGGAGACCACACACACAGTAACACACACACACACACACAGTAACACACACACACACAGTAACACACACACATCACACCAGAGGGCTATACAGTTGACATGTCTGCGTGCTGCAGGCTGAAGCCCCCCACCGTGAGACCTTAAAGTGTCATTACATTCCTGCAGCAGAAGCCAACTGCCTGGCTGCCATTCAGCTTCTCACCTACAAACTATAAAATACATATTTAGCTTCAGTTTGACTTGAGACTCTTTCTATTTTCAGAATTTGTGTTTGTGATGTTCAGTTAAAACATAAAATAGTGTCTTTATGTCATCACCAACCGTAGGACTACAGACACACCTTCTGCCGTAACAACACAAACAATGCTCCATAAAAGACTGACACAAAATGACAAAGACTTGTAAATACTTCCAGATTTTATGGATATCAATATTAGCTTCAGTCTTCTAGATATATTGTAATTTTCAATTTTACAATATATCAATAATAAAAATTCCTAATGTATTAGGGAACAAATACCAGTAGTTGCCCCTGTTAGACCTCCCTCTACCATATGTCAAAAAACTTGTGCTACCTGGTGGAAAACAATAAAATGTCCCTACATTATGAATCCATAAAACACTGAAACTTAATATTCCTACTGCGATATGGCAGAAACATATATCAAAGTCTTTTGTGACCAAGATCAAAAGGTGTTTCAATGTTTTTGTTTATTAACTGTTTAAAGCATGACTTTTTAAACAATATTTCAAGTCATATCTAGTAATAGTTAAAATGGAATAATTAACTGGCTAATATTAACTGAACAATAACTTTCATTCTCATATATAACAATTTTACTGTAAAGAAATAAAATGGGCACTTATCGTCCACCAGAGGGCAGTAGACCTGTAAAGGACTGGATCTAGGAGGTTTTGATGAAGGTACTAATTCTAATACTCCTTTCGGTCACTCTAACGTCTGAATGAGTTTGGTGCAGAATTGCTACAACAGTTTACAAGGAGTTAAATGTGCACCGACACAGCTGGTTATCCTTAGTATTAAATAAGGGGAATTAATGCCTGAATTAAAGCTGATAAAAGTCCATCCAGTCTGACATCAAATTTAACTTCAATAAATGTTAGAATCCCTTCATTGATTTGCTCATTCGGGATTTTTCCTAAATATTTCTTTTGAACCCCTGGCCAGATGTTTACCACCAGGCGTTCATATAAAACCAGTTCTCAGGGCCCACATACAGGTAGCGGGCTCCATCAGACCTGCAGTGTGACTGCGCGCTAACTCTCCCTCTTTTTCCTTCGTTTTCCAGCTGCCTTGTTTTTGCCTCCAGCTCCAGAATCATCTCCTCCTTCAGACTTTGATCCTAACAAGCAGCAGCTGGAACAATTCCCATCGCAGAAAAGCATGAGGCTGCAGTGAATATGCTGAGTAAATGTCACCGTGGGCTCAAACACAAAGCTGGCCCACTGTCACACACTTCCATAAAACCCAAACTACACGAGTCAGAGAGAGCAGCGCTAATCCGGGGCAGTCATCCAGACGGTGCAGACAGGCGTGGTGACAGAGACGCTGCTTAGTCACCGCTGGCTGCAGAACAAAAGAGCTGTCGGATGATTTCTGGGAACTTTTCAGGATAATTTCACCCACAGAGGTCAGTCAAAGGCTGGAACTAAACCCTGAGTCTCATCGTGTCTCAGCAGGATGGAAATACAAACACAAACTACCTCATGTCACATTTCCTGTTTTACTGAGGAGGTACCTGATTGACTTGTAGTCTGTCTGGATCACACCTGTTTGGAGTTTAGTGGATGACATCACACCTGTTTGGAGTTTAGTGGATGACATCACACCCATGTAAAGTATATTTGATGACATCACACCTGTTTGGAGTTAAGTTGATTACATCACACTTGTTTAGAGCTTAGTTGATGACATCACACCCATGTAAAGTATATTTGATGACATCACACCTGTTTAGAGCTTAGTTGATGACATCACACCTGTTTAGAGCTTAGTTGATGACATCACACCTGTTTAGAGCTTAGTTGATGACATCACACCCATGTAGAGTATATTTGATGACATCACACCTGCTCAGAGCTCTGAGTCCTTCACCTCCTTCTCCTCAGTGACTCTAAATGACTTCCAGTCAGACGAAGCTCTCATCATGTCCATCAGATGTTTCCTCCTCTGTCTCTGACCTGCATCAGTCCATCTCTCTGGACCATCATCCACCACTCACTGAGTCCCTCTGATTTAACAATGCAGTGGTGACTCCTCTCATCTTGATGTCACCTCCACCAGTAACGTCCAGCCTGTTTCCAGCTGCCTTCAGTCAGTGAAGTCCTTGAAGAGGTTGTTGAAACTCAGATCCTGGTTTTCTGGGTTGAAGATCTCTGAGTCCTTCCAGTCTGGCTTCCTGAGATGATCTGGTAAAGGTCTACAATGATCTCCTCATGGCTGCTGATGCAGGAAGATGCTCTGTTCTGGTCCAACCTGACCTCAGTGTGGACCAGAACCTTTGACTGAACAGGCTGAATGTTCTGGCTGCTGTCTCTGGTTCTGCATTAGACCGGTTCTCTTCAGGTCTTTCTAACAGAACATTGTCTCTGAGGACAGGAACGTTCTCCTCTGACTCTGCCTCCAGAACCTGGGGTTCCACAAGGCTCCGTTCTGGGACCTCTGTTATTCTCTTTCTTTATCCTCCTTTAGCTGGAATCATTCAGTCGTTCTCTGACAGCTCATATCTGCTGATGATGCTGTATTTGTCCTTCAAGCCCCACCAGGTGGACAGGCTGTCCATGTGACTATGTGTGGCCGCAGGTCACTGTGAACACGCGTGTAGCAGCTACAGGATGCTGCAGTGGGACTTCTCCTCTAAGAGCCAATTAGCTGCTGCACATTAATCACATCAACTCCTCGTAATGAAATTAGATCACAGATTGGCTCCAACAATGTCTCCGATTTATTTTGATCACCTTCATTAGGATTTCTATAAAGCCTGTTTGTGACTTGTTAGATGATTTATTACAGTCATTCTTCGGATGGTTTCTGTGTGGCTGAAGAACAAGTCAGACTCTGATGTCCAGCAGCAGCTTCAGAGGAGACAGGTCAGTCTACTAACTGGACCCAAAGACTTTAAAGCTGCTTAAAGCTCATCCTCTACAAATCCATCAGCGTCTGTGGAGCTCTGATGTTTATGTTAAAAAGCTAAACTCAGCTCCAGGACCAGAACTCAAACATCATGCAGCGACAGAGCGCCGGGGGACTGAAGTGGACAAATCACAGTCACTGAACAGAATAACAGCTGAGTTCAGTTCAACCTGAGAGAAGGAATGGGGTTCCAGCTTCATCCAGTTCCTCCTCACTCATTGGCTGCTGTCTCGACCCACCGACCAACTTCTAAGTAGCTGTGAGGACAATGAGCTAGCACATCAATGATATTTTATACTACTGTTGTTGTATAATATTGTCCAGTGTGTAATAATGACATTAACTGTTACCTGTTAGAGCTGATGTCCATCCAGGCTGACCTGAACCCTCTCCATCCTCCTCAGGTGGACCTCAGTCATCAGTCAGGGACCTTTAGTGTCCGTCTGTGGGGAGAGGAGCTGGATCTGACAGACCGGGTCAGAACGTCTGAGCTCTTAATGGTTTTAGGACTGATCATTTGTTCCTCTGTGATTTTTAACGTAAAGGTTTTCCTCCTCCACCACCCCCCGCTCTGTCCTCTCTCCTCTTCAAAACTAAGTCCTGACTGGAACTGCTTACCAAGTTCACCTGGAACTTTTTCACCTTCCATCAGCGTCCTGCAGGTCCCACAGGTGTCCCCGTCCCCAGAAAGACGAGCAGGGCGGCCCCTGGGACGATGGTATCACCGGCTAATGAGTCCTCCTGATGCAATTAGTTCCAGGTACAGGAGTCTGCAGAGTCATCATTATTCCAGACAGCGGGATCAGGACACCAGGAGGTCTCAGTGAGGGAGAAAACCTCCCAGGTAAAGAAGGAATAAACACATCTAATACTGATCTATGACTGACTGACGACCTACACACTGACCAACTGTCCTATCAGCTGATTGGACAACTGACTGACCAACTGTCCTATCAGCTGATTGGACAACTGACTGACCAACTGTCCTATCAGCTGATTGGACAACTGACTGACCAACTGTCCTATCAGCTGATTGGACAACTGACTGACCAACTGTCCTATCAGCTGATTGGACAACTGACTGACCAACTGTCCTATCAGCTGATTGGACAACTGACTGACCAAGTAAAAACTGGACCAGAGCTTCTAGAAGACACCAACCCTCTCAGAACTGGACATCTCGTGTTTCTCTGTTATTCCATTTGGAAACTTTCCCTCATATCTTCACCTACCCCCTGCCCTGGCTGATAGGAGTCCTGACTGGATTTCTTATTTTCAGAGTAAAACCAGACAGAGACATGAATCTGAATATATCCAGGGAGGAGGAGGAGGAGGAGGAGGAGGAGGAGGAGGAGGTCTGGACCGGAGCAGCTGTAGAACATGTGGCATGTTTCAGATAAGAACCACGACTAAGTAATCAGGAGAATCCAGTCCCATTCCCAGGTCTCCGGTTCCGACAGGCTCGGTCCAGAACTGCAGCAGGTCCATTCTGAGGCGCCTCGCTCTGCAGGACCTCCACCTGATACCGGTTCTCCAAAGGACCCCACGGCGCCGGCCGGGAGCTTTAAATATCTGCACAGATAGCTGGAAACTTTGGGTTCATTATTCAGGTTCAGATCTGGAGCAGAGCTCTGTCCCTTTTATATTTAAATCTGTGTGTNAGGGTCTTCTAGTGGTCTGTGATGGACAGGGAGGGTCTTCTTGTGGTCTGTGATGGACAGGGAGGGTCTTCTAGTGGTCTGTGATGGACAGGAAGGGTCTTCTTGTGGTCTGTGATGGACAGGGAGGGTCTTCTAGTGGTCTGTGATGGACAGGGAGGGTCTTCTAGTGGTCTGTGATGGACAGGGAGGGTCTTCTAGTGGTCTGTGATGGACAGGAAGGATCTTCTAGTGGTCTGTGATGGACAGGAACTCTAACTAACTCTGAGTTAGACATCATCACATAAAAAGTCACAATTCCTCCAGCATGGTGTCTCCTCCTCAGAGCTCAGTTCTCTTCAGATGACGATGGTAACATGTTCCTCCATCATTTAGTAAACAAGGTGCTGAATCAGAGATCCAGCATTTCACCAACTCCTCCATCAGTGAGGACGCTCCTCAGAGCTCTGAGTCCTTCACCTCCTTCTCCTCAGTGACTCTAAATGACTTCCAGTCAGACGAAGCTCTCATCATGTCCATCAGATGTTTCCTCCTCTGTCTCTGACCTGCATCAGTCCATCTCTCTGGACCATCATCCACCACTCACTGAGTCCCTCTGATTTAACAATGCAGTGGTGACTCCTCTCATCTTGATGTCACCTCCACCAGTAACGTCCAGCCTGTTTCCAGCTGCCTTCAGTCAGTGAAGTCCTTGAAGAGGTTGTTGAAACTCAGATCCTGGTTTTCTGGGTTGAAGATCTCTGAGTCCTTCCAGTCTGGCTTCCTGAGATGATCTGGTAAAGGTCTACAATGATCTCCTCATGGCTGCTGATGCAGGAAGATGCTCTGTTCTGGTCCAACCTGACCTCAGTGTGGACCAGAACCTTTGACTGAACAGGCTGAATGTTCTGGCTGCTGTCTCTGGTTCTGCATTAGACCGGTTCTCTTCAGGTCTTTCTAACAGAACATTGTCTCTGAGGACAGGAACGTTCTCCTCTGACTCTGCCTCCAGAACCTGGGGTTCCACAAGGCTCCGTTCTGGGACCTCTGTTATTCTCTTTCTTTATCCTCCTTTAGCTGGAATCATTCAGTCGTTCTCTGACAGCTCATATCTGCTGATGATGCTGTATTTGTCCTTCAAGCCCCACCAGGTGGACAGGCTGTCCTCCTTGTCCTCTGTCTGACCCAGATCAGTTTTCTGGTTCTGAACGCCAACAAGACAGAGACCCTGATCATTGAACCTCTTCAGTCTAAAATCCAACAGGAAGTTTTGTTCAACAGCCAAGTCCAACATCTGAAATCTAGAAGTGACCTTTGACCCTGTGTTAATCTTTGACTCATGTTATGTCCCTGCTCCTCCTCCTGTCTCCCTGAACAATCCTCCTCAGGTGTAATCAGTCATCAATCACAGCACCTGTTCCTCCTTCTTCTGATCTCCTCCCCCTCCACACAAGCTCCTCAGTTCTGAACTAAGCCCAGCAGCTGAACTCACATCACCTGGTTTTAGTCTCTTTACACTGGATCTCTGTAGAATCAGGTTCAAAGGTCTGGTGTTCACCTACAGAGCTCTGAATGTCCAGGATCCTGACGACCTAGCTCAGCTCCTCATGTAACCTTTGACCCCTATCTCAAA
This sequence comes from Callopanchax toddi, assembly GCA_006937965.1. Taxonomy (NCBI): domain Eukaryota; kingdom Metazoa; phylum Chordata; class Actinopteri; order Cyprinodontiformes; family Nothobranchiidae; genus Callopanchax; species Callopanchax toddi. The sequence continues at coordinate 681,127 of SSNR01000284.1, forward strand.
CCCCTCTCACCAGACTAAACTAAGGGGGACAGGAGCTTTCAGGCTCCTAGACTGGAACAGTTTGAGTCTTAGTTTTCCTGACTTTTTACTTACTTTTTACTTTACTTTTTACTTACGTATTTACTTACTTCATCATCAACGATTCAGACTCTTCTTCCTTAACTGATTCCAAATCATGTTTCCTATTAAACACTTGTGTTACCATGGTTACTCCTCATAAATTGGGTTATAAAGTGATAAAAGATTTAGTTGAACATCCAAATTTGATCAAACTGGAAGTCAAACATGGTGAAGCTGGAACCAGAGCACTAGTAACTGAAGCTTGACTGAATCCATCCTGCTGGATCAGAAGCTGTTGGGACCATAAAGAGGTGATGTTACAGTGTTCACCAGGTTGAGGTTTGAAACATTTAACTCTGACGTTTTGGTTAGTGTGAACACATAAACAGGATGAAGATATAAATCCAGTCTAAGGTTTAATTCCATCTCATCAGCAGCTGAACTCTAACATCCCGCTGCGCTTCATAGGAGCTGTTTCTTATTCTGACCATTGACCAGAGAAACTTCCAGATGTGTGTCTTGACTTTGTGACTCTTGAGAAACTTTTCGGTGTGCAGAGGAAGAGGAGCCAGCGTGGGAGTATTTCTGTCTCATCCGGGAGGAAAACGAAGTGTTTTATAAAAGCTAAGCTCTCTTTTAGTTGTGTTGCATCAGGAGGCGTGGGCTGTCCTCGCCGCTCTGTGTTGCTGCTCATCAGATATGCAGCAGCCTCCTTATCATATCGTGTTTCTCCAGGCTGTGAGTGGGTTTTGCTCCAACTCTCTCCAAACTATCCGACTGAAACGCGACTGAAACTTTTAGTCCTCGAGACTCGTTGGCCTCCATGTGAACTCCGGATGCTCCAATCCCATTTCTGCAGCGTGGAGAGGAGGAACAAAGGGAGGGAGACACGGGGGAGGGAGGGAGGGAGGGAGGCAAGCCCGGTTGTCTTAGGAGATAAGAAATAAGCTGAAAATCTGCTCGATGTCTCTAACAAGGTGTGTGAGTTGATAGAAACACGAACAACGGGTAATACAACGGGTCTATGATGAAGAGGAGGGAAAACCTCAGGGCTCAATTAGTGTATCTGTTGTGTTGTTGTTGTTTTGTGTTGTTGTTTTGTTTTGTCTCAGGACATTTTGTTAGTAAACACCAATGAGTGTAGACACGAGGAGTCAGCTCAGAAAGAAATACTCCTATTTCAGACTAGCAGCTAGCTCAAACTAACCATTAAATCGGAGCAGCTGTTAGCTCAAGTTAGCTGTTAGCTCAAACTAACCATTAAATCAGAGCAGCTGTTAGCTCAAGTTAGCTGTTAGCTCAAACTAACCATTAAATCAGAGCAGCTGTTAGCTCAAGTTAGCTGTTAGCTCAAACTAACCATTAAATCAGAGCAGCTGTTAGCTCAAGTTACCTGTTAGCTCAAACTAACCATTAAATCAGAGCAGCTGTTAGCTCAAGTTAGCTGCTAGCTCAAACTAACCATTAAATCAGAGCAGCTGTTAGCTCAAGTTAGCTGTTAGCTCAAACTAACCATTAAATCAGAGCAGCTGTTAGCTCAAGTTAGCTGTTAGCTCAAACTAACCATTAAATCAGAGCAGCTGTTAGCTCAAGTTAGCTGTTAGCTCAAACTAACCATTAAATCAGAGCAGCTGTTAGCTCAAGTTAGCTGTTAGCTCAAACTAACCATTAAATCAGAGCAGCTGTTAGCTCAAGTTAGCTGTTAGCTCAAACTAACCATTAAATCAGAGCAGCTGTTAGCTCAAGTTAGCTGTTAGCTCAAACTAACCATTAAATCAGAGCAGCTGTTAACTCAAGTTAGCTGTTAGCTCAAACTAACCATTAAATCAGAGCAGCTGTTAGCTCAAGTTAGCTGTTAGCTCAAACTAACCATTAAATCAGAGCAGCTGTTAGCTCAAGTTAGCTGTTAGCTCAAACTAACCATTAAATCAGAGCAGCTGTTAGCTCAAGTTAGCTGTTAGCTCAAACTAACCATTAAATCAGAGCAGCTGTTAACTCAAGTTAGCTGTTAGCTCAAACTAACCATTAAATCAGAGCAGCTGTTAGCTCAAGTTAGCTGTTAGCTCAAACCAGTCATTAGACTAGCATTTAGCTCAGATTAGCAGTTAGCTCAGACTTTAGCTCAAACTAGTCCTTAGATCAGACTAGTTGCTAGCTCAGACTAGCCCTTCACCCCCTGAGCCTTCTTCTGTCTGTTTTTTGACACATTAAGTGAAACGTGATTATATCTAAGGAACTACGGTTTATTTGTATGATTTTGCTAAACACATCATCAGATTACCCCATGTTTAATTTTTAACATAAATATTAATAGCTTTGAGTAAATTAACTTAGAACACACTAGAATATCTAAACATGTCATTAAATTCCGCCTAAGAAATTTGCAAAATGTAAAGTGACAATCTCTTAGAAATGATTAAATAAATAAAAACACTAGAAATCTGACTGGTCTGGACCAAAACTGATTATAAAAATATGAATGATGGATGTTTTACAGAGGTAGTTGTGAATTAAAGTCTTTTTCTACTCTAAAGCCTCATTTTGAACTCCTTATGCTGCTTTTCATATCTTTCTGATTCATTTAAAATTAAAATTAAACATTTTATTCCCAATATAAAGGCAAAACAATGCTCTTTTCATGAGTATCTGCAGCTGTCTGCCGTGTTTTCTCATGACCCTCATTATACATGCGTCACCCACATGCGACTCACAGCAGATTCTAGGGATACCATTGGTTATTCAAATTGATTGTCAGCTTCATTCAGGTCTCTGAACCAATAGGAAATGAAAAACATGGGTTTACCCAATTTCCCACCAATTACATCAAGATACATGTCTTGGAGTTCAGTTGGCACGGTTTGTCTGAAAATGCACATGGCCTTGTATAGTCTATTGTTATAAGGGCTTTATCAATAAAAAAAACATACAAACCCATCAGAAATGATGTTTATTGACATGTTAGAGGACCAAAGACAATGGATCAATGGATTTTTGTGGACATATTTGGTCAAACAGGACTAATTTGTCAGAGACCCACTGGAGCAGACAGACGCTCAAAGATTCAGCTGGAAAACCGCACCTTCGAGCTAACACCGCCAACGGGTGATTAATCCATCAAACATCTACTGATCACACATTTATTAACCCTTCATTCATCCAGAGGGAATGGATCACCGGATTTTTGAGGAAATGTCACCGGACTTTGCAGCACCGGGCTGTGCCGGAGTCGCGTCTCTGAGATGCTAGTTGCTGCTAATGAATCGTTTACCTACCAAACATCTACAGATCGGTCAGGAACTGATAGTTATTCACATTCTAGTAAACTACAAAGACTGGAGAGCCTGATTCTGTTGGATATTGATGGTTAAATAGGATTACAACTCAGAAGACAGCAAAGGAGCTGGTTCATTAATGGCTGCCTCAGTGGCTTTGTTTTTGTCTGACTGGTTTCTGGATGGATGATTTTGGCTGATTACTTGCAGATAGGACGATGTGTCTTATATTTTTGGAATCGGTGAAGTCTGGGCTTTCATATGAGAGGTTACTTGTTTGGTTTGCATCAGGTTTTCTCAGGATAATTAGCATTATGCAAATGTATGTAAATTAGCATAGTTTTACAACTTTTACGGCTGGTTGTTAGAATTGTTTTTTTTTTTTTTTGGGATGAGATTTTGATTTAGTTTTTTAGCTGAGTACTTTCCCTTTAAGTAGATATGCAATTTGAAAAGATTGATAAAGGTTAAGTATGTTTTTGGAGCAAGCTTGTTGTTGTCAGGTGTACCTGCCCCCACCAGGGTTCTAGAGGCTAGCCCGTAGCTCAGACTACCTGTGCTAGCTGACTAGCCATTAGCTCAGTGTGAGGGTTTTGCACAGCCTTTCCCTCACTACAGTTGACTGGTGGATGGAGTGTGTAGTAAATGATCCCCAGCTGGTGTAGTCATCCACCTGACTGAGACAAAGCACCGGTCTACAGAGAAAGGGGATGAAGTGACTGTGTTTAGTTCAGATAAGGGTCAGTTGGTTAACTTCTACTTGTAAAGGTTGGGGCTTAGTGTTATGTGTATGTATTGTATTGGGTTGTGTATATTTGCGTACTGTGAGCATGCCTTTGTGTCTTCAGGCCTAGACTACTGTAACGCTCTCTTTACCGGTCTGAACAAGTCCTCCCTCAAACGTCTTCAAACATCCAGAACGCAGCAGCCAGACTCCTGACTAAATCCAGCAGGAGAACTCACATCAGCCCGATTCTAAAGTCCCTTCACTGGCTCCCTGTAGAATTCAGAGTCCCGTTTAAAGTCCTGGTTCTCACCTCCAGAGCTCTAAACGGCCAGGCTCCTGACTACTTATCTCAGCTTCTTTCTCCTCACACAGTCTCTCCTAACCTTCGATCTTCATCTCAAAACCTGCTGGCTGTTCCTCGCACCGAACTAAAAACCAAAGGGGACAGGGTCTTTCAGGTTCTGGCTCCCAAAGGGGACAGGGTCTTTCAGGTTCTGGCTCCCAAAGGGGACAGGGCCTTTCAGGATCTGGCTCCCAGACCAGTGGCGGCCCGTCCATAGGGGGCGCTCGGGTGCCGCCTCACCAGTCCCAAGAGGAAGAAGAAAAGGAACAGGGATCACAAAATATAATAAACTAACATAAAAATAAAACTAAACGAGCCATCCATTATATATACAATAAGTGCTGTGTATAATCTGCATTTAGGTGTAGTTTAGAAAGGTTTTCTTACTATTTTTTACTGGACCGATAGGTCGTGTTTCTCTGGGTTCTACTGCGCATGTCTGGACGGGACGCCGTCCCAACATAGCGCATTGTTTTCTGCTCCTGACGCATGCGCACTGAGTGCAAAAAATAGGAGATCGCTCGGGACGCAGGTCTTCAGCGTCCCTGTGTGACATGCGCACAACAGCAGGAGTCTGGAGTGTTGCTCAGACCGGAACCGGAAGTTCTTGCTCTCTTTTTAATGGAGGGTAGGAAATGGATATTTATTCAAAGAATCCTTCTTTCCTGCTTGTGAAAACAAGCCGAATGATTCCATTTGTCCTGATTTCATCAACTCAGTGGTGAGTGACTGCGTTTGTTTGTTTCTTTTTCTTAATGACAATGTGTCTGTCACGGATTTTCCCATTCAAAAACCCCATAGGCGGAGCTAGCCGCGGCTAGCAGTGCTAAGTCCTGATGAGTGAATTTATACCTTAAATAGCGACATGTGTTTGTTGAGGTGTTTGCCGAATGTTAGAGAAATACAGATACTGCTGATTGAATACGTTGGTTCATGTAGTTTAGCCCGTTTTTCATGCGTTTTCTCTACTTTTCATTAAATTATTATGGCGTTTTAAGGAAGTTTGGTCTGACTGGGTTTGATGGGACTTATCAGTGGATTTGACTTTATTTTGTTGTTAATTCACTTCATTAGTGGAGCTGATTGTCATGACTTGCTTGGTTAGTGGTTGTTGTCTGAATTGTAACATTTTTTTTTTTTTGCGCATCTGAAAACTGACTAGCAAAAATGCGCCCCACCCAAAAAAAATGTCACCAGCCGCCACTGTCCCAGACTGTGGACCAGCCTGACCCTGAAACTCCGTCTCTGCAGCACTGTGGAGGCTTTCAATAAACTCCCGTCTTCATCCAGGCGTTCCCTCACTGATCATGTAGAGATCTGACTGTGTTTATATGTATTTTGTGATCCTGATGACATTTTGTGCCTGATAATGTTGTATTCACCTGTGCTTTGTAATATCTGATTATACCTGTATTGTACAGCGCTTTGTGAACTGTTGCTGTGAAAGGCGCTTTAAAAATATCATTTACTGACTTACTTACTTAGTTTAAAGAAGGGCTCCCTTTACTTTGAGTGATGGTGTAATCCAGTATTATTGAAGTGCTTGTGTTTGTGAGTTGGGAGGAACTGGAGAACCTGAAGAACCACTGTTGGTTGGACATTGAAGGACCTACTGTATGTCTTTACTGCTGAGACGTTCCTGCTGGTGTGACGTCTCAACCGGGTTTGACCACGCAGAGCCGCTACACTCAAGCTAGCTGTTCAATCAGACTTGCCATTAGCTCAGACTAGCTCTAGCACATCTACCTGTTAGCTCTAGCTTTTAGCTCAGACCAGCTGTTAGCTTAGCCTAGCCGTTATTTCAGACTATGGCTGCTGTGTTTGAAATGTCCACTCATTCACCATATGGGGCACTAGTGAGTCGGCCATTTTGTAGAGGTGTTCAAAGTCATCACTGCAGTGTTCCATCCACTGTAGTGGATCTGCAGTACGGATGTATCGCTCATGATGGACAAACAATAATAATCCAGCCGTGAAGTTGGGAGGGGGTAGCCTGATGGTAGGGTGTTGGGTCTTGAAAGCAGAGGGTTGCAGGATCAAATCCCCGCTCCGTCTGGGTTACCTTGTCAATGTGTCCTTGGGCAAGACACTTTACCCTCATTGCCTACTGGTGGTGGTGGTGCCTGTCTGGGCGCCTCGCCTCTGTAGCTCCATCAGCGTGTGAATGACTGACTGCTGTAAAGCACCTTGTTGTCCACTGACTTCAAAAAGCACTTTACAAATACAAAACATTTCACCTTCATCTCAACAGTCAGTGTTTCTGTAGGTAACCAGATCCAAAGTGAGAGAAAACATTTAGAGTTTCACCTGAAACACACAAACAGCTGGATGTGGTTCCTGCCTTCATGTGACTCTCTGCTCAGTATCCAGTGCCTTTATGACGCTCGCTGGTCTTCAAAAGGCCATGTGGTGGACTCCTAGATAGTCAACACTCTGTAGTGAGTGAACATATCATCAGCTCGTCAGCCTGACTCCTCCTCCTATCTCTATTCCTATTGGCTGCTTGTTATTCTGTGCTGTTTTCTGCTGAACAGTGTGAAACTCATCAGGACTAAACTGCATCAATCTTCAGTCTGACTCTGTTTTAATGTGACCAGACATCAGATTTAAACAGAAACCTGAGGCGTCTTCACCCAAACATTCCTCCGCTCCAGGTCCAGGATTTACACCAAACCCTTCCTGACGTTTAGCTTCAGAGGAGACGGAATGCAAAACTAAAACAGAGAAATGAGGAAGTGGAACTCTGTGTGAACCCAGTGGGCCTCACGGCTGCTTCTGACATGTCCACAACTTCCTGTAAAACGACCTAGTTTCCACTCAAACTTCTTCACTCAAATATCCTTCATCTTCATCACACCTCCGACTGCTCTGCATCCTCCTCCGTCCAGTCCAAACAGTAGTCCGGATCAACAAGATGATTTGACCCCAGAATGACCTTGTAGAGAGCAGGCAGGTTGACACGTCGGAGGATCAGACGCCTCCTTCATCCTCCTCGTCTTCACACGGAATCTAAACGCGGCTCTTCTCGGGAAAGCTTCTTTTTTCTTCTCCGACCCGTCAGAGAGACTACTTCAGCTTGGAACACGTACGTGACATGAACACAGACACACACACACACACACACACACACACACACACACACACACACGCGCACACACACACACACACACACACACACACACACACACACACACACACACACACACACAGCCCCTCAGGCTCAGGTTAATCCTCACTTTGTTATTAATGTTAACGTTGACCAGCCTGTAACTGTAGAGCGTTTTGTAGTTAGAAAAGCTCCATATGAATGTACTAAATATAAATGTTTTTACAGTCATTTGAAATAAATGAAAGAAGCAGAAATGTTTCATAGTTTTTATCAAAGTGTGGAGGTTTAGGGGTCTGTCTGGACCAGCGTCCTGTTCCAGAGCCCTTTGTTGTCTAGGCTTGAGTCACAGTCTGAACCAGAACATGCTCCCATCGGATTCCTGTGACTGAGTGATGAACCGCCCGCCCCAGTAGAAAGCTTCGAGGCTGAGGAGACGTTCACACAGGGAGATTTAGGTGAGCAGAAACAACGGCGCCAACGTTTTTACTGCAGTGACTTAGAACGGACACCAGGGGGAGCTAAAACAAGACAAAACTGCATAGTGTGCCTTTAAACTCCAGGGCTCTTTTGCTTCTTTTCAACACATTAATGAATCTTAAATGACTGAAGTATAAAAATTAACTCAAAAAGGATGAAATGATTTAAATTCAATCATTTTATTTGACTGATAATGAAGAGAAGCTTACAGCGGTGGTGGGCATGAACTGGGAAACATTCATTCATCAACCCTCCCTACTGGTTAGTAGACACCCTTCTTTCTCATTCTTCTGTCTTCCTTCTCTTTCTTTCTTTCTCTCTCTCTCTCTCTATTAGGTAGATAGGTGAACTCACCCCGAGACAAATGAAACAGGATTCCACACTGAAAAAAGAGAATAGTTGAACCAACTTCACTGAATTGTTTCAACAAGTAACTCAATTAAGTTTATCCAACTTAAATGATCAAGTTTGTTTAACTTGACAGGTTTAAGTCAAACTCACTCAAATCATTTAGTTTCTACAAATTAAAAATTCTAATCCTTCTGACCTACATTTATGTAAAATCAACTCAAATTTTTAGGTTTTTCCAAATGAAAACACTGAACTATCAAAAGCACATTATCAATGACTTCAAACTTAAAGAGCCTGGGGCGCCAGAGAAAACTCACATTCATGGGGAGAACATGCAGGCTGGCCACAGAGCGGGAAGTGAACCCACAACCTCCTGACTGTAACAGTGCTAACGACATGCGCCACCAAGCAGCTCACTGTTTCATAAGATTTCAAAAATAATTATGCAGTGAACACTTTTTATACTTCAACATGTTTTCCTCCTCCTTGAAATGAGTTGAGTTTTTATGAATACTTAGTTTGTGTCGCTAACCTGCTAGCAGGGCTTAGCTAGTCATAAATATTTAACTCCATTCAGAGAGTAGGGAAGTATAAAATAGTGTTTATTGCATAATTACTTGCATTTGTGCAAAATTGTTAAATTTGTGATATTCTCACAAACTTTAAAATGTTCCATCTCTCTTTTTTCTTTTAGCCAACGTGAAATTCTAATTACAATGGAAGTATTTTACACTAAAAACTAAAATAACACGCTAAAACACATTTAAGATGCTTTACATTTAAACCGTTTTTTAAGTTCAAAGTCATTAATTGATAGTGGTTTTTGATAATTCAGTTTTTCAATTGGAGAACTTAATCATTTGAGTTGAATTTATATAAATTTCAGACAGATGGATTTGAATTTTTGATTTGTACGAAACTAAATGATTTGAGTGAGTTTTGACTTAAATTTTTCAAGTTAAACAAACTTAATAATTTAAGTTGGATAAACTTAACTGAATTACTTGTTACCAGGTGACACAATTCAATGAAGTTGGTTCAACTTGTCTTCTTCTTCAATGTGAATATCACTGACTTTTACTTTGATTGAACCCAAAAACTTAAGTTGTTCTGACTAAACCAAAGTAAGAGGTCAGAGTTAGGTCAACTACAGCCCATACTCTTTTTAGAGTACAGCAGACGTCTTTTCCTCTGATCGTGCCAGAGGTTCTGGGTGTTTTCTTTTCCTCTTGGTGGACGTCTCAGACATCGCTTCTGTTTGTTTCTTATCCTCATGGCCGTCCACTCAAACCACACACATCATATTCGTCAGCTTCATCGTGGAGTTTGGATTCAGGAACAGAAGTGAGGTCTGTACGTGCTTCCAAAGAGCACTAACGGCTACAATCCAGCCCTTCCTCGTCCCACTTCCTCAAAGATCAAAACACAGCTTCCAGAGGTCGTTTGGTGAGGAGACACCTGGCCAGAACAGCTGCTTAAATATCCATAAGCTTCACCTGGAAGTGCTCCTGATTGGTCCCCAATAACAGAAGGGCTGGAGCAGCCAGCAGGGTTCAACTCCCCCAGAACTAGGAGGCAGCTCCCGCTACATTCACACAAACAGGTTCACGGTTTGAAACACTCCAAACTAAGGATTTAAATTGAATCAAAGTGAGGTCTGGTCGTCCTGAATAATCAGGTCAAATGATCAGGATGAGTCTACAGCAGAGGGGGGTGGGGGGGTCATAAGTGTAAATAAATCATTTAGATTTTTTTCTGAAAAAAATAAAGTTTGGAATGTTCAGACGCAGGAAAAGTGTTGACTATGGGCAGAAACTTGTGTCATCAGAAACTGAATTTGAATTAGTTATATTTGAATTTGTATTGCTCGGATTGAATCTGAATTGTTCAACTTGAATAAATTTAGAATTTAGGGGGGGATTGTCACCGAGCCGCGCGCTTCCATCGGTCTGCGGCGCGCGGTCCGTGATGAGTTCAAGACGACTTGTAACAACCAAATGTGTACGGTATTAAATTGTTAATTAAAATGTTCATATTTTTCATTTTGTATGGATACAAATTTAAATAAAAATGTTAGAACTAGTTGAACATGTTTCTATGATTAATAGAATTTTACAAAATTTTCAGGGGGCGATGTAGTTCATTTAGGGGGGCGACGGGCCTGAGCGTCTGTCCTTCTGAAAGCTGCAAAAACGCAGCAAAGCTGAGTCACAAAGACCCCTCTCCTCTCTGTGTGTCAGACCTGACCCCCCTTCCTTCCCCCTCGCCGGCCCGCAAGCGTCACAGAGGAGAGCAGAAAAGGAGAGACCTAAAAAGAACTAACAACCAATTTCATAAAGTTTAAAGTTGTAACTGTAAGTAACAAGCAAAAAAACAGCGTGAAAATCAGTTTAGTATTTAGTGAGTTATGATTTAATAAACGCCCTGAAGCTTCATTGCTCTGACAGAGAGATTACACTGTGGAGCTGGGGCGATCGGTCAGGAGGACGCAGTTGTTTATACGCTGATCGGTCTATCTGCACTCGATTGAGCTGGAGTTTTCTCAGGACCCGGATGTGTGGCACAGAAAAGTGAATTTAAGTTTTGAAATTGAATTGTAAAACTGAATCTGAACGGTGGGAACTGAAACAGAAACTATTGAAACTGAATTTTCACTTGAATTAAATGCAGTTTCAAAGCAAATGAAGTCAGTTTCAAAACATTAAATTCAGTTTCAATTTAGTGAAAGTCTTTTCCAAACAAATAAATTGAATTTCAAATTAGTAATTCAGATTCATTTTTTCAAAGCATTTATTCAAGTTGAACAATTCAGATTCAATCCGAGCAATACA
>SSNR01000284.1:720505-731884 GCA_006937965.1 Callopanchax toddi
GTGGGTGTGTGTGTGTGTGTGTGTGTGTGTGTGTGTGTGTGTGTGTGTGTGTGTGTGTGTGTGTGTGTGTGTGTGTGTGTCTGAACTCCAGGCACACCACTTCCTGTCCGTCATCTCACTACAATAAATAGGATTCTCTGAGCGCAGAGAGACCTCAGGGAAACATTCAGGACATGAAGACATGAGTGACCTCTGACCCCGCAGAGCGATGTCTCTATCAGAACCCAGAACCACCTCTCAGCTTCCTGCTGAACTCACCTTTAGCTGAGGACATTCTGGAATCTCTGTCCTGACTCCTGGTTGTCCCTTGTCCCCACGTGCCTCGCTCTGATCCGGTTCTGATCCAGACCCTGGTCAGAGCGGTCTGATCCGGTTCTGAACCAGACCCTGGTCAGAGCGGTCTGATCCGGTTCTGATCCAGACCCTGGTCAGAGCGGTCTGATCCGGTTCTGAACCAGACCCTGGTCAGAGCGGTCTGATCCGGTTCTGAACCAGACCCTGGTCAGACCGGTCTGATCCGGTTCTGATCCAGACCCTGGTCAGAGCGGTCTGATCCGGTTCTGAACCAGACCCTGATCAGAGCGGTCTGATCCGGTTCTGAACCAGACCCTGATCGGAGCGGTCTGATCCGGTTCTGATCCAGACCCTGATCGGAGCGGTCTGATCCGGTTCTGATCCAGACCCTGGTCGGAGCGGTCTGATCCGGTTCTGATCCAGACCCTGGTCGGAGCGGTCTGATCCGGTTCTGATCCAGACCCTGATCAGAGCGGTCTGATCCGGTTCTGATCCAGACCCTGGTCGGAGCGGTCTGATCCGGTTCTGAACCAGACCCTGGTCGGAGCGGTCTGATCGGAGCGGTCTGATCCGGTTCTGATCCAGACCCTGGTCAGAGCGGTCTGATCCGGTTCTGATCCAGACCCTGGTCGGAGCGGTCTGATCCGGTTCTGATCCAGACCCTGGTCGGAGCGGTCTGATCCGGTTCTGATCCAGACCCTGATCAGAGCGGTCTGATCCGGTTCTGATCCAGACCCTGGTCGGAGCGGTCTGATCCGGTTCTGAACCAGACCCTGGTCAGAGCGGTCTGATCCGGTTCTGATCCAGACCCTGGTCAGAGCGGTCTGATCCGGTTCTGATCCAGACCCTGGTCAGAGCGGTCTGATCCGGTTCTGATCCAGACCCTGGTCAGAGCGGTCTGATCCGGTTCTGATCCAGACCCTGGTCAGAGCGGTCTGATCCGGTTCTGATCCAGACCCTGGTCAGACCGGTCTGATCCGGTTCTGATCCAGACCCTGGTCAGAGCGGTCTGATCCGGTCTGATCCGGTTCTGATCCAGACCCTGGTCAGAGCGGTCTGATCCGGTCTGATCCGGTTCTGAACCAGACCCTGATCAGAGCGGTCTGATCCGGTTCTGATCCAGACCCTGGTCAGACCGGTCTGATCCGGTTCTGATCCAGACCCTGGTCAGAGCGGTCTCAGTCAGTGAAAACAAACCTTCTGTTGTTTGGAGAGGAGGAATCAGGCTCTAGACCTCTGACGTTGAGTCCTGAACCCGTCCACGTTGCTGCTTGTCCTCGTCTCCTCTCTCAGCTGGTTGCTCAGGTGTTCAGGCTGAAAGAGGAACACTTGCTCCAGGATAAAGTCCATCTGTAGGTGAGGAGATGTCACGCTGGCTGTGATTCACTTTCCTTTTCTCTCCCTCTGATGGACTCCTTTCCGCTCCATAACGCTGCTTGTCTCATTCTGCTTGAATTATTCTGAAGTTTCTGACTTTTATTTCTGGTCCTATACATCTCAGTCCGCCTCTTCCTGTCAGGAGCGTCTATACGCTGCTCTGTCCTGACTTCACCTCCACAGCTTCCACTCCTCTCCTGAAGCAGCAGATAACCAGAGCTGATCTCATTAACCCTTTGAGGTTCTTCACAGTACTCACACTAACGTGCTAAAAACACTGAGCTCTAAACTCTCATTTCAGCAGCATCAAAAGTTGTGACGGGGTCTCACAGGGCAGATGTTTGTGCAGGTCTCTGATGGCACTTTGAATTTTCTACACTTTCTACCATTAAATGAAACAACACCTGAAGTCCTCCTGGTCTCTGGACCAGCTGGTTCCTAAAGTCTGGGATTCTCCTGGTCAACCTGCTTCACTGACCAGGACCCTTGGTGTGACCTTTGACCCAGCTCTGACTCTGATGCTCATGTCAGTCCTCTGGTTCTCTTCTGGTCTGGACTACTGCAGCTCTCTGAACAGAACCTCCTTGGATCGGTTCCAGGTGGTTCAGAATCTTCTGACTCAGTCCTCCAGATAGACCCACGTCACCCACTGGTTCTGGTTTTTAGGGTCCTACATGGACCAGCTCCATCCTCCACCCCCAGCAGGTCCCTGAGGTCCAGAGATTAGAGCCTACTGGAGACAGAGACTCCCAGACTCTGGACCTCTGTCCCTCAGAGACGCTCTGTTAGAACTCATCTCTTTAAACATGGGTCACTGTAGATTACTGACTGTTCAAGTCTACCTAGGTTGGGTCCTTGCTCGACCGCTAAGTCCAGTCGCTTAGCAACCGTGACAGCACCGACAGACAGGCTAAAGCTAATAAAATGATCTAAAGAAACACTTGAAGCTCTTTTATGGTGACTTATTTCATAAACTCTCATTTAAAACATTCAAGCTAGCTTACATTGATTTCTTGTCTTTAATAACATGAAAAATAAAATATTCTACCTCTCTTGTGGAGATTTTTATTATTAAACTTCATAAAAAGATGAGCAAAACATTCCTAAACACAAGCTTTTTATCATCTTTTGAGAAACTGACATTTAAAACTGGACTGCTCTCTGGTTTTTCTGCTACTGCTGCTAAATTGATGAACCAGTAGAATCCCACGGCCGGCACGCAAAGCATCCTGGGATAGCCTCGGCCAGCGAGGACACACCAGACCCGTCCTCGAAATTGGGGTGAAGCGAGGACGCATTTGAGGACGCATGGATGAGTATCCTTCGAATTCAAACAGCACTCGTCGTGGCGCCGTGACATCATCGTCCTCAGAAGCGTCCTACCCTGAATCCGGACACAGCCCGTGTTTCCTGGCTGCCTGTTTGATGCCTCTGCTCACTGACCTCATCATCTGCCTCCTGTCTGTTAACTCGACCCACTTTTAATCCAGTCTATTCCGGTCGGTGTTATCTTTGCTGTTTTACAAAGCGCTGGCGCCCTCTGCTGGTGTGGTCGGGTCATGACACTGATTACAAGACGATCCCGGATCGGGTAAATACAGAAATCCCAAATAGGAGAAGACTTTGTGTTTTTTGGCAATTAGTTCTTCCATTTTTGGACTTTTAAGTTCTAGTTTTACAAATCTATCTGTGTGTGTTTACATTGCTCCACATGCAAAGGTGTCAACGTCACCTGCGCAAATAAATTGCTCATTGTTGATTTTTGGACTGATGACTGGCGATTGGGGAGAACGTTACTCATCATCGCCCAGCCCTGATCAGTACAGGGATAGATTATGAATTCCTGGTGGAAGATAATGCATCTGCCTCTTCTTTCCATGGAAGACGAAGATTTCTACATGATTCGGATTATGGTCACCAGGTTTCTACTGATTGGAGCTTGTGGATCCCTGTAGGACTGAAAAATTCTGGAGAAGACGGGTTCTATTGGGAAACTACCCGCTCTCACTGAGTGTGTCGGGCCGGGGGACTCAGACTCTTGGCGCTGCAAGATCTAATCATCATCATCTAATCATCAGGATGCTGATGCAGTGACAATAAAGTCATCTTGTATCGTCTTGTGATCACTGAGACAGATGAATCCTCAGTGACTCTCAGTGTAATGGATGCTCTCCTTGAAGATCAGCCAATGGAGAGAGTTTTCAGAGACCACGTAGATTTCCAGGTCCATGATGAGGACTGGCTGATCAGCTGATTTAGATTCTCTAGAGCATCCTATGGATCCATGAGATGAGCTGGACCTGGTGTTAGATCAACTGAACCACCAGAACTGTGCATTCCCAGTGTCAGCTGCACTGCTGCAGCTTCTGACCACTGTCGTGTTCCTACAGCCAGCAGGAATTAGGCCGCGTCTCAACACTCTCACTTCCACCCTCGCGCCCCTCAGTTGCGCGTTCCCGCGGAGGTGCGCGAGGGCTTAGGGTGTCCTGAATCTCCTGGCCGTAGAATCCGGACCTTGGCCCCGCCCCCTTTTCCACCCTCGCTACGCACTTCGCCGAAGTCCTGATGGATGCACACTTCAGCGAAGGGAATTACCCATAATTCCAAGTGCACTTCACTGAAGAACGTAGGGTGGAAGTGCGAGTATTGAGACGGGGCCTTAGCCGACAGGTCAGCTGATATCTGTTTGATAGAATAAACATGGCGTTTCCTGCCTGAGGCCTCTTTGGATGTTTTCATTAAATGTTCCACTTGGATCTTCTATGCATTTGTGATGCGTCGACATGTGATCACCATATAAAACATTTGTCCGTTTCTCCTCCTCAAGCACCTTGGTTTCAGTTCAGTTAGTCTAACCTAACCATATATGGCAGAATGTGGGCGTGTAGGAGGCGGGGTCTGATCCAAAGCCCAGTTCTAGCAAAAGGAATGGATCTGTGTGTACGCAGAGTTTTAGAGGTCTGAAAATGACTTTGCATAAGTAAAAATAGTTTACCGAACTTAAGTAGAGTTTTAGTAGGGATTCTCTGCAGAGTCTTATAAATGAGGCCTCTGGTGATTTATGTCTAGCTAGGCACTATAGAAATAAACAATATTAACCTCCTATTTCAGATCATCTTGTTTAAAACAGGCCAAGAAATGAAAACGTGTGAAAACGATTCAAAACACTAAAATATGCACATAAATGAACAATATGCATGAAAATAAGATCAACAAAATATGCTACGTAATTCAAATGCACACATATAAATGTTCTTAGAGACGGATGGAGCGTCAGTCTGTCCAGGACGCCATCAGCGGGTCAGACATTCTAATCAAACATGTTGATGACGGAGCTCTGCTGGCTGGATGAGGATTATTTAACCTGATGACTCCTGAAGCGCAGCAGATGAAGACATGATGACATCCAGATGATCTGAGTCCAGCTCAGGGTTTAACAGAGCAGGAGGAGACTTCTGGGTCCAGATGGACCTGACCTCAGACAAGGCCAGATGGCAGATAGAGCTGATAAGATCAGAGTGAGATCAATCATGGCAGGAAGTCAGCAGATAAACAGAAGAGGAGGAGGAGAGTCTCTGTGACCTTCCCTTAACTCTGTAGATCTCAGTTACAGCTTCAGTCTTTAAAGGTCCAAGTGCCATAAAGTTGTTTTATATTTATACAATTCTAACGTTTTATTTAATCATTAGCTCAGTCCTCTACAGAGGTAATACATTTTCATTGAGTTTTTACCTATTTCACCTTTCAAATACCAGTTTTACTGATTTCAAAAAGAGATCAATGTAAGCTAGGTTAGCTTCAGCGCCTAGAGCAGTTACAAACCTGAAAGGGCCACATGACCATCCATGGAGGGGGCGGGGCATGCTGCTCGCCATGCAGCAGCAGCTCCTTCTCCTGGAGCTGCACGGGAGGCGCCTAACCCTAACCCTAACCCGGTTCGCGGTGGGTTTTATGAACCACCCAGATCATTTGTGTCTGCCTCACAAGATCCACAATATTTACAAGAAGGGAATAGCTAGCTGCCCTTGTTACACCTCCCTCTGCTATACAACTAGCGCCGCCTGCTGGAGAACAGCAAGAAGGAACATTGAATCCACTTTGATCCAGAGAAAACCTGTAAAAGCTGACGGACAGCAGATCAACAAGAGGTTTGATCAGCCGAAGGAGACCTGGTGACCTCCAGAACCAAAGTGTCCATCACTGCCCTGGTTGCTTGTTGTTTGTCACTTTTCTCCCTTCCTGTCCTCTCTGCTGCCTAAGCCGATGCTATCCGTCACGCCACAGATTCAATAAACCCGATTACGCAACAGGAAAAGCCTAGCATGCTCAGGTATACCTTAGTAACTTTACCTGTGGTAGAACAAAGTCTGCTCTGACATTTTTTTAAAGGTTTATTTCATTCAAACAATAAAAAATAAATCAAAATGTACATTACATTAAATTAGAATGAAAAGGAACAGATAGAAGAAATAATCTTATAATTTCTGCCCCTTTTGACACAAAAATAAAATACATTCTTACTTTGAGTTTTCAGACACACAGATGCAACACCATCCTGCTCTAATTTTCACATTTGATCAAAAACAAATCAGACCCACGGTCAGAAGAGGACAGGTGGAGACAAAAAGCAGTGAGTGTTTTAATGTCGGTTTGCTAAAAGGAGAAGCAGCAGAGCTGCATAATGAGAGCGCCACATCATCCTCATCAGCTCACCTCACATCACTTCCTGCAGCCACCTGAGGACATTAAGGCTCATTCTGATGAGAGGCCATCTGCTCGCTGCAGAGCGTCTCTGAGCGCACTAACGTCTCTCTGATCGCCGCCGCTCTGCTGTGAACTCTGACCCCGCTCAGTAGCGGGAGGCGTTGGGATGAAGAGGAGGAGTCCTCCCACACAGGATCAGCTGCTGCTTCACCTCCATTAAATCAGCTGTTTGTTTGAACCCTCAGCAGTCACACTGGACGTCTCAGATGGAGACGGAGATGTTTCTGGGTCAAAACTCTTTGAGACATTTTGAAATTCTAATTGTTTCCAACAGATCAAAGAACTCCCTTCTTTTCTCATTAGAGACTAAATGTTTACACTAAAAACCCTAATCTGGTGTCTGTCTCCAACCTCTCAGGGGGACACCTGGACAGGTCTCCAGTCCATCAGAGGGGGACACCTGGATAGGTCTCCAGTCCATCAGAGGGGGACACCTGGACAGGTCTCTAGTCCATCAGAGGAGGACACCTGGACAGGTCTCCAGTCCATCAGAGGGGGACACCTGGATAGGTCTCCAGTCCATCAGAGGGGGACACCTGGATAGGTCTCCAGTCCATCAGAAGGGGACACCTGGACAGGTCTCCAGTCCATCAGAGGGGGACACCTGGACAGGTCTCTAGTCCATCAGAGGAGGACACCTGGACAGGTCTCCAGTCCATCAGAGGAGGACACCTGGACAGGTCTCTAGTCCATCAGAGGGGGACACCTGGACAGGTCTCTAGTTCATCAGAGGAGGACACCTGGACAGGTCTCCAGTCCATCAGAGGGGGACACCTGGACAGGTCTCCAGTCCATCAGAGGAGGACACCTGGACAGGTCTCTAGTTCATCAGAGGGGGACACCTGGACAGGTCTCCAATCCATCAGAGGGGGACACCTGGACAGGTCTCTAGTTCATCAGAGGAGGACACCTGGACAGGTCTCCAGTCCATCAGAGGGGGACACCTGGATAGGTCTCCAGTCCATCAGAGGGGGACACCTGGACAGGTCTCCAGTCCATCAGAGGGGGACACCTGGATAGGTCTCCAGTCCATCAGAGGGGGACACCTGGACAGGTCTCCAGTCCATCAGAGGGGGACACCTGGACAGGTCTCTAGTCCATCAGAGGGGGACACCTGGACAGGTCTCCAGTCCATCAGAGGGGGACACCTGGACAGGTCTCCAGTCCATCAGAGGGGGACACCTGGACAGGTCTCCAGTCCATCAGAGGACATCTAATAAAACTTTACAAATGAATCTATTTTTTAACTTTTCCTGCAACAATCAGTTAAAACGCTCCAGTTCTGCACAAAACGACCAAACTTTCACTCATTTGGAGGATTTAAACGTATTTTTGCTGAACGTTTTGAATTCAGCACAATTCCGTTAGTTTAGATTGTTTAAAGAAAACATCTAAGTTACGACACTAGTGTCTACTAATCACATGGTCTCGTGTTCAGATCACATTCACACATTTACAAAAGAAAAGGACTAAACAGAACTGGTTATTTAACAAGTCTCAGCTGCGCCACTAAAGCTCCTAAATCAGCTGCTAGCAGCAAAACGTGAAGAAGAGAGAAAATCAGATTCACTTCCTGTGGAGTTTGTTTTAGTTTGTCATGGAGCAGAAGAGCCCGGTTCAGTTCTCAGTGATGAGTCAGACCATCCACCAGGACCAGGTGTGCTCTGGGATCCTCACCCTGAACCGGTCCAGAAGGGTTTAAGGGCAGGACCTGGGTCTGGGGGACCTCCTACCTGTGGACTTCAGGTTCATCAGGTGTTCTGACAGGACTGACATGAGGTGCTCTTAGTTTCAGCTCATCCTGTCAGATTCCGTCAGACTTCCTGTCAGAAACAGCTGATCCCACCTGAGCAGGTGAATCAGAGCGAGACGAGCTGAGAGACGTTCCAGTGATGTCTCCATCAGGTTGTCCTCTCAGGTCTCTGGTTCTGCTGACCTGCTGGATTTCTGATGATTTACAGGTTTCCTCTGGATAACGCTGGTTGTTTTGATCCAAACAACATCAAAACGGTCACTTCTTTTTTGACTTGAAGTTTAAATGTTAATCCTGTAAAACACTGTTAAGAAACAAAGACACATTTGTCCTTTTGTCAGTGTTGATGTTGACCTCTGACCCTAGGCTCTGGTGACCAATAAACTGATTGGTATTTAAAGAATGAAAAGTGATTGTTTTCTATTTATGAGGGGTTACATTTTAGAAATCCCAAATAAAAAAATGTATGTATGTTATGGACTAGATCTAATGATGATACCCATTATAACAGCTGGTAATGTTTTCCTAGCAAACAAACACTAAATTATTTCAACATTGTTGTGACACTTAGACTCACTGAACCTCTGCAGACAAACTTTATCACACTGACCAAACTCCTGGAAGAAGAAGAAACCCTGTTACAGCTGCAGAACCCTGAGCAGTGAGCACAACAATGGAGGGGTCAGACCCTAAAGACCTCTCCACAATCATTCTGGGACCTTTAACTCCCATCAGGTCCAGATTGACTTTCTGTGCTGCTTTGATCCTCCCCAGAAACACAGACACATGGATTTACACTCCGGACGACAAAGTTCAACAGCTTCATATAAAAACACAAAAACATGGTGGCTCGTGTTGGTTGACTTGAAGACGACGTGAATTTAAAGATTTCAACTTTAACTTCCCTTTGGAACAAATTAGAGGAAAAAACTTTAAGAAAAAATTCTAACTGAAAACAGACTAAATGAGAAAAGTGGAACCAGCTTCAACCAGGTTTAAACTATGAATACAAACAGAGGCTTTGCCCCTCCTGGTGGTGAGAGGTGAAGCCTTCAGTTTACAAGAACCAACATGTAGCAACGCTGGGCTGAAGGTCCCCCGACTCATCTGAAAGCCCCTCCCACTCATCTGAAAGCCCCTCCCACTCATCTGAAAGCCCCTCCCACTCATCTGAAAGCCCCTCCCACTCATCTGAAAGCCCCTCCTACTCATCTGAAAGCCCCTCCTACTCATCTGAATGCCCCTCCTACTCACCTAAATGCCCCTCCCACTCATCTGAATGCCCCTCCCACTCNAGGGGGACACCTGGACAGGTCTCCAGTCCATCAGAGGGGGACACCTGGACAGGTCTCTAGTCCATCAGAGGAGGACACCTGGACAGGTCTCCAGTCCATCAGAGGGGGACACCTGGATAGGTCTCCAGTCCATCAGAGGGGGACACCTGGATAGGTCTCCAGTCCATCAGAAGGGGACACCTGGACAGGTCTCCAGTCCATCAGAGGGGGACACCTGGACAGGTCTCTAGTCCATCAGAGGAGGACACCTGGACAGGTCTCCAGTCCATCAGAGGGGGACACCTGGATAGGTCTCCAGTCCATCAGAGGGGGACACCTGGATAGGTCTCCAGTCCATCAGAAGGGGACACCTGGACAGGTCTCCAGTCCATCAGAGGGGGACACCTGGACAGGTCTCTAGTCCATCAGAGGAGGACACCTGGACAGGTCTCCAGTCCATCAGAGGGGGACACCTGGATAGGTCTCCAGTCCATCAGAGGGGGACACCTGGATAGGTCTCCAGTCCATCAGAAGGGGACACCTGGACAGGTCTCCAGTCCATCAGAGGGGGACACCTGGACAGGTCTCTAGTCCATCAGAGGAGGACACCTGGACAGGTCTCCAGTCCATCAGAGGGGGACACCTGGATAGGTCTCCAGTCCATCAGAGGGGGACACCTGGATAGGTCTCCAGTCCATCAGAAGGGGACACCTGGACAGGTCTCCAGTCCATCAGAGGGGGACACCTGGACAGGTCTCTAGTCCATCAGAGGAGGACACCTGGACAGGTCTCCAGTCCATCAGAGGGGGACACCTGGATAGGTCTCCAGTCCATCAGAGGGGGACACCTGGATAGGTCTCCAGTCCATCAGAAGGGGACACCTGGACAGGTCTCCAGTCCATCAGAGGGGGACACCTGGACAGGTCTCTAGTCCATCAGAGGAGGACACCTGGACAGGTCTCCAGTCCATCAGAGGGGGACACCTGGATAGGTCTCCAGTCCATCAGAGGGGGACACCTGGATAGGTCTCCAGTCCATCAGAAGGGGACACCTGGACAGGTCTCCAGTCCATCAGAGGGGGACACCTGGACAGGTCTCTAGTCCATCAGAGGAGGACACCTGGACAGGTCTCCAGTCCATCAGAGGGGGACACCTGGATAGGTCTCCAGTCCATCAGAGGGGGACACCTGGATAGGTCTCCAGTCCATCAGAAGGGGACACCTGGACAGGTCTCCAGTCCATCAGAGGGGGACACCTGGACAGGTCTCTAGTCCATCAGAGGAGGACACCTGGACAGGTCTCCAGTCCATCAGAGGGGGACACCTGGATAGGTCTCCAGTCCATCAGAGGGGGACACCTGGACAGGTCTCTAGTTCATCAGAGGGGGACACCTGGACAGGTCTCTAGTCCATCAGAGGAGGACACCTGGACCGGTCTCCAGTCCATCAGAGGGGGACACCTGGACAGGTCTCCAGTCCATCAGAGGGGGACACCTGGACATGTCTCCAGTCCATCAGAGGGGGACACCTGGACACATCTCCAGTCCATCAGAAGGGGACACCTGGACAGGTCTCCAGTCCATCAGAAGGGGACACCTGGACATGTCTCCAGTCCATCAGAAGGGGACACCTGGACAGGTCTCCAGTCCATCAGAGGGGGACACCTGGACAGGTCTCTAGTCCATCAGAGGGGTACACCTGGACAGGTCTCCAGTCCATCAGAGGGGGACACCTGGACAGGTCTCTAGTCCATCAGAGGGGGACACCTGGACAGGTCTCCAGTCCATCAGAGGGGGACACCTGGACAGGTCTCCAGTCCATCAGAGGACATCTAATAAAACTTTACAAATGAATCTATTTTTTAACTTTTCCTGCAACAATCAGTTAAAACGCTCCAGTTCTGCACAAAACGACCAAA
>SSNR01000284.1:731902-743973 GCA_006937965.1 Callopanchax toddi
CCTTTGAATGCCCCTCCCACTCCTCTGAATGCCCCTCCCACTCCTCTGAATGCCCCTCCCACTCATCTGAATGCCCCTCCCACTCACCTGAATGCCCCTCCCACTCACCTAAGTGCCCCTCCCACTCATCTGAATGCCCCTCCCACTCACCTGAATGCCCCTCCCACTCACCTAAGTGCCCCTCCCACTCATCTGAATGCAGTGTTTGTATGAACAAGTTGGACAGTCAGATATTTTCAACGTATTTTAATTTTGTCCAATAAAAAGCTGAAAAACGCCGGACATGTTGCCCGACCTGCATCCCCTCTAAGTTCTACATGTTCTCCTGGTTCTCTCTCACTCGTTCTCTCACATGGCGTCCCTTCCTTTTTTGTGCACCTTCTCTCACTGGGATGTAGTGAAACTAGCCCCATGAGAACAGTCTTCCTGCAGACTTCATTTCCTCTGGTCTCGTCAGAAGTGGGGCTTACTGTAGGTGAATGAAGACATCTTTGACAAAACTACTGCACATAGTTTGGATTCAGAATCAGAAGTGATACTGGTGTCTGCATCTGTCTTCTCCAATAAGAGCTTCCAAAACACACTGTACTGTACCTCCAGACGCACACACACCAGGATCTCTTCTCTTCCCTTGTTCTTTCTCTTCTTTACTCAGCTTTGTTCTATCCTTCTAAAAATCTAAATAAATCTATGAAGTTCTATAAATGTTAAAACCGCTGTGTCTCATTAGTCCAGTTTAGGAATACAGTTAGGCATTGCTTTGGTCACATGACCTGGAAGCTATACATTTTATTTTTATCAGTGTATTGATGGAATGAATATTTGTTGATGATCCCTAAAAAAAGCACCAAATGCATGAGCAAGTCTACGGAGTGGAGCTACCTGACATCTCTGTAGTAGAACCATCACTGACTGTATCTCCACCCCCCTCTCTGTCACCTGACAGCAGCTGGACCGTGCTCCTCGCTGACTCAGCTGCTTCTCTCTATGATAGCATGTGTCACACTTTTATACAAGCTAATGAGCGTTAGCAATACAAGGCTGGAGCCTGAAACTGTTATTCACTGCTAAAAGTGGTTTGAGGTCACAAAATTCTTATCTTTCATGTTTAAAGTCAGAAACGACATGTCAGAGGTCACTATATTACTCACTATTAAGCAGTAGTGAGTACATCAAACTACCTGTGCCTGAGACACTTCCACGTCTGCCAGGTCGGCAGGCCTAGCTCAGAAGTTGTAGGGAAAGCCCCGCCTACTAGGGGTCGCACGAACTAGTCGACTTGTGTGGGCTGTAGTGACTTTTTAAACCAAAGGTCGACTCTTCGCTGATCACGTGAACTTTTATTTTGAAGGGGTTTCGTTCCATTTCCTTTGATGTGTTCCGGTCTGGCGCTGCCTATTAAAATGGATATTTACTCAAAGAATACTTCTTGGCAGCTTTTGATGCCCTTGCCAGTCGATTGTCCTGATTTAATCAACTTAACGGTGAGTCTTTGCTTTCTTTATCTCTTGTTTTACTAAAAACGCGGCGCTATTCAAACCTCCGATGTGCTAACGGCTAAGCTAACAAGCTAATGGCTCCACTATCGAGCTTTGAGTGATTTTATTTATTAAATAGCGAATGTCTTTGTTATGATTATGGCCGAACAATAGACCACAATCTGACTCAAACTGTAGTTTTAGTCAGACTAAAACTGTTTTCATATAAACCTGACTAGATGTGACTCAAACTAATCAGCATTTTAGTCTAAAGACTTGATGTTAAAACCAAAGTGCTCCTAAAACAACGTCTCTCTCTCAGCTGTTTGTTGTCAGCATTAAAATACGTTTTTGCAATAAAGCCTGTCAACTTTTATAAAGCCGTCCTGTATACGCCGTACGTATGACGTCATCAGCGACTAGTCGAAGTCGATGCCACTTTTATTACTTGGTAGTCGACTTGTAAAAACAGCAAGTCGTTCAACCCCTATCACCTACTCACCTGAATTCATTTTAAAACTTTAAATGAAACTTTAAAGTGAATCTCGTTGTTCTGAAGACCTGAGAGAGAAGACCCAACCGTCAGCTGGACTCTGAGCTACATCAACCCAACTCACCTGGCTCATTATGTGTGTGTGTGTGTGTGTGTGTGTGTGTGTGTGTGTGTGTGTGTGTGTGTGTGTGTGTGTGTGTGTGTGTGTGTGTGTGTGTGTGTGTGTGTGTGTGTGTGTGTGTGTGTGTGTGTGTGTGTGTGTGTGTGTGTGTGTGTGTGTGTGTTTACAGGTTAAATTTACTCTCCAGATGAATAAAACATGGATCTCTTTTTGCTCTCAGAGCGTTTCAGTTTGTTTGTTTCTCTTTGAGGAGAAGTGAGAAAATATTGACCTCCAAATGCAAAGAAAGCTTTTAATTGTTGGAGAGACGAGGCGTCGCAGGCGGGAATAAATTAACTTTAATTGCAGTCATTAAGTTCTAATCCTGCCTCCTTGGTTGGTTTGTTTGTTGTGTTTTTACATAAAGTGATGGAGGGAAAGACAAAACGCTCAGGAAGTGAACAGGAAGTGACCTGATTCCATTAGAGAACATCATTTCTCTGACACGTCACACAAATAAACACAATCAAATACAAACAAAGTCAAACTGTATTGTCATGAGATTAAAGCGGCTCTCTGGAGCATTTTTCTCTGTCTCAAAGTTTTCTAAATGTTCTAAATGATATTTCAGGTCTAAACTATGATCTATGGGTTGAGTTCCACAACATCTGTCATTCTGATGAAGACCCTCCTTCCTCCTAGAGACCCCTTTCCATTATTTCTTGCCGCCGACATTTTTCAGCCAATGAAATTCAAATGTCTGCATTCTCTCAACATGCACGCGCATCGACCAAACCTATACCAGTAGGGGGCGCTGTCGTACAGGACGCTCCGTGTGTTTCTCTGTTTGCGTCTCAGCCATTCACTGAGGACTCACGGCTCATTTCTACTAAAAACCTACCCATTCCCCAGCTAAAGACGGATTTATTTTAATTTTTAAACCTTTCACCTCACAGAATGGCAAGGCTTGACAGGGTTACGCGTTTATTTTGGTCAGAAAGTTCATCCAGGGCCGAGTCAAGTTCAGCTTCAGAGTCCAGCAGCAGCTCTCTGCTAACAGAGCTAATATCAGAAGCAGCAGGGACAGAGAGGGCTCTTCAGACCCTCGTCGTGTTGTTGGAATAAGATTGTGAACTGTGAGTAATTAAACCCTACACACTGAGCGGTACAGTTCATGCCTGCAACGTATATGCGCCGTGTGCACGCGACCGGACACGCGTGTCGAGATGTTTTGAGGAGGAGCCTTTGGACGCTAGATTCAAAAACTGCTCTCTGATGAAATCCTCCAGAATGTGGTTTTAATTATGATCTGTATAATCTCACCCTCATCTTCAGGTATTTTATTTAAATTCATTAAATGATTGTGTCAGAGCCATAGACTGATTTATATCAACAAAAAGTATCTTTATGAAGTTTTTCATTTTGTTTAACAGACTTGATGTAGTCCCAGACAAGTCTACTCTGCTGTTTTTGACACTAGTCCTCCAGGTTTTAGTCTCAGTGTTTTGACTAACATGCTGATTAGTTTTAGTCACATGTCAGTCATGTCTATAGGGGAGGTTCTAGTCGACCAAAACTCAAAAATGTCTAGTTTAGTCAAAGAAAACAGTATGAATCCTTTAACAAAGTAAGTTAGGTCAATAAGCTGGAAGTTAGAATCACATCAATCCATTGAAAAGGCTGTTTAAACAGGAAAAGTCATGAAAAACATCCAACATGGAGGAAACTACAATAACCAAAGTATTCAATCAGCACTAGAAGTATTGGTCTGACATTCAGTCATAATGATAACAGACGTGAATACAATCACTGACCAGGACGTAAAGCTCATCAGCTGTTTAAATGTAAACAAACACATCAAACGAGTCGCCGTGGAGTTGATTAAAGACACAATACGGAATCAATTAGCAAAAGTCCCACTGATGAGAAAGCATGACTCCACAGATAACGCTCCGTCGTTTTCCATGGTGAGGTTGTTTTCTCGTTACAGGACTGACCTGGCCCTTCCAACCCAGAGGGTAGGACCGTCGAGTTAAACGTTACAGTAAAGTTATTAAAAACATAACACACTCAATATGGCTGTGATTCATTAACTGCAACTAACTCAATAATTGGACACCCCTAAATAAAACACCCAAACAAACCAATAGCATTCAAATAAACACAATACCCTAATGTCTCCTAAACAGGAAGTCAAACTAACCAACAGATCTACAAAATAAAACAGGTAGTGGTGACTTAGAGCGGTTAGTGAGACCAGAACTGACTCAACTAAGAGAAGAAAAGAAAGAAAGAGCAAACCAACCAATCAGAACCAATGTTTCATCAACAAGCTGCTGCTGTCAGCTCAGACTGACACAAAGGAAAAGCATTTTATTTTGTAGGATTCAGACCCATGGGGTCCAGTCCAGGACTCTCCTCTCATCTCTTTCTTTCCACTCTGTTTTCCCATGTGAACCTAAATCTCACTTCCTCACACACACAGACACACACAGACACACACAACACACAACACACACAACACACACACACACACAACACACACACACACACACACACACACACACACACACACACAGACACACACAGACACACACACACACACAGACACACACACACACACACACACACACACAACACACACAGACACACACAGACACACACAGACACACACACACACACACACAGACACACACACACACACACACACAGACACACACACACACAGACAGACACACACAGACACACACAGACACACACACACACACACACACACACACACACACACACACACACACGCCATGCTGTTTCAAATCTCTGTCTTTGTTCCCGTCTCTGCAGCTCGTCCCCTCTCACTTGGACAGTTCCTCTCTGCAGATCACGGCTGAGAACTGTGAGTTTATTATTATTCAGCTGGGATTTTTTATTCACACGTTCCCACTGCTGAAGGCTCCGACGGCGGGACATTATCACACACAACCAACCATCTGTGCACGCATCGCTGCTGCAGACCTCATCCCTCTTTCACTTAAAGCAGCATTCTGGAGGATTTCATCAGAGAGCAGTTTTTGAATCTAGCGTCCAAAGGCTCCTCCTCAAAACATCTCAACACGCGCGTCCGGTCGCGTGCACACAGCGCGTATTCTTCGGACATGAACTGTACAGCTCAATGTGTAGGGTTTAATCACTCACAGTCCACAATCTTATTCCAACAACACTACGAGGGTCTGAAGAGCCCTCTCTGTCCCTGATGCTTCTGATATTAGCTCTGTTAGCAGAGAGCTGCTGCTGGACTCTGAAGCTGAACTTGACTCGGCCCTGGATGAACTTTCTGACCAAAATAAACGCGTAACCCTGTCAAGCCTTGCCATTCTGTGAGGTGAAAGGTTTAAAAATAAAAATAAACCCGTCTTTAGCTGGAGAATGGGTAGGTTTTTAGTAGAAATGAGCCGTGAGTCCTCAGTGAACGGCTGAGACGGTAAACAGAGAAACACACGGAGCGTCCTGTACGACAGCGCCCCCTACTGGTACAGGTTTGGTCGATGCGCGTGCATGTTGAGAGAATGCAGACATTTGAATTTCATTGGCTGAAAAATGTCGGCGGCAAGAAATAATGGAAAGGGGTCTCTAGGAGGAAGGAGGGTCTTCATCAGAATGACAGATGTTGTGGAACTCAACCCATAGATCATAGTTTAGACCTGAAATATCATTTAGAACATTTAGAAAACTTTGATACAGAGAAAAATGATCAAGAGAGCCGCTTTAAAGACAGCAGATGGAAGTGTATCTGCGCTCAGGAGCAGTGTTAATTTCGTAGACGAAATATTTTCGTTATTTATTTCATCACGAATATATTTTGCCGAACGAAAACTAAACGAAATTCAAAAATATAAAACGGAAAAAGACGATGACGAAGATTAAATCGGCGGACATTTTCATCAGGAACGAAAGACGAGACGAGAATTGACAGTGACGAAATCCAATCAGAAAACGGGAAGAATTTGACGAACATACCAAAGAACCAATCAGCAATCGGAGCAGGCGGAAGTAGATGAGAAAGGAACCAATCAGAGTCCACCTTGTCGGGACGCGCCGGAATTTGTAAACAGCAGAGCTGACTCCGACAGGAACAAACTTTATTAAAAGTGGGTCAAGTGAACAGAACGGAGGCAGAGTTACAACGCTAACTTTAAGATAATGGTGGTGAATGCAGCAGAGGATCAAACAGCTGTCAGGGAGACAGGAAATATGGAGTTATGGAGAGAAATGACCGAAGACGGAGCGTTGTGGCGATCACGTTCTGTGGGAGGAGACGGACCGCAGCGTGAGAACAGCTGATCAGACTCTGTGAGTTAACGCCTGCAGACTTTTGATCTGACGTCATGAGCAAAGTTCTGAATTAAAAGTGAATTTAGTTTTTTTCTGAAGATTAGTCTTGGAAAAGGGGTGTGTCTTATAATTGGGGTCATTAACAATATTGGGAACGTTGATAAAGAGCCCATTTGTTTATATAATACTTAATAATGCACTAATGTTAATAAAAGTAAAGTGTTACCCCAATTCATTTAAAGAAATGTAAAATAAACGCACCAGAGGAAAATATATTAATATTAGTGAAATATGCCTATTTTATATTTAGTCGACTAAAATGAGACTAAAATTAAAACAAATTGGACGACTAAAACTAGACTAAAATGAAAAAGAATTTTAGTCAAAAGACTAAGACTAAAACTAAATTAAAATTTCATGCCAAAATTAACACTGCTCAGGAGCATCCGTCCGTTATTACACACGACACGTCCACCTGCAGGAAAACACGTCTGCATGTCGGCTTCAGTCACAGCTGAGTCAATAATCCCCTCTGAGCTGGAGCCGCCTCAGGAATGCCGGAACTTCCTCCTGCTCAGAGACACTGTGTAGTAGTGGGTTGTGTTGTGTAGTAGTGGGTTGTGTTGTGTAGTAGTGGGTTGTGTTGTGTAGTAATGGGTTCTGGCCGGGCTTTCGCCCATGAGGCCCAGGCGGGCCCAGCCCGAACTGGATACATGGGCTCATTCACCTGTGGGCCCACCACCTGCAGGAGGAACATGAAGGGTCCGGTGCAATGTGGATCGGATGGCAGACCAAGGCGGGAGCTTTGGCGGTCCGATCCCCGGATGGGAAAACTGGCTATTGGGACATGGAACGTCACCTCTCTGGCGGGGAAGGAGCTGGAGCTTGTGGAAGAGGCTGAGCGATACCGGCTAGATATAGTCGGGCTCACCTCGACACATAGCGTTAGCTCTGGAACCCGAGTCCTGGAGAGGGGTTGGACCCTCTTCTATGCTGGAGTTGCTCCGGGTGAGAGGCGGAGGGCTGGGGTGGGCTTTCTGTTAGCCCCAAGACTCTCTGCCTGTATGTTGGGGTTTTCTCCGGGGGATGAAAGGGCAGCTTCCCTACACCTGCGGGTTGGGGAACGGGTCCTGACTGTTGTTTGTGCTTATGCTCCAAATAGCAGCTCAGAGTACCCACCCTTTTTGGAGTCCCTGGGACGAGTGCTGGATAGCGCTCCTACTGGGGACTCCATAGTCCTGCTGGGGGACTTCAACGCTCACGTGGGCAATGACAGCGTGACCTGGAGGGGCGTGATTGGGAGGAACGGCCCGCCCAATCTGAACTCGAGTGGTGTTCTGTTTTTGGACTTCTGTGCAAGTCGCAGTTTGGCCATAACAAACACCATGTTCGAACATAAGGATGCCCACCGGTACACCTGGTACCAGGGCAGCCTAGGTTACAGGTCGATGATTGACTTTATAGTTGTATCATCTGACCTGAGACCGTATGTTTTGGACACTCGAGTGAAGAGAGGGGCGGAGCTGTCAACTGATCACCACCTGGTGGTGAGCTGGATCAGATGGCAGACCTGGTAGACCCAAACGTATAGTGAGCGTCTGCTGGGAACGCCTGGCAGAAGAGCCTGTCAAGATGGTCTTCAACTCCCACCTCCGGCAGAGCTTCGACCGCGTCCCGAGAGCAGTGGGGGACATTGAGTCCGAATGGGCCTTGTTCCACTCTGCGATTGTTGAGGCGGCTGTTGCTAGCTGTGGTCGCAAGGTAGCCGGTGCCAATCGTGGCGGTAACCCCCGTACCCGCTGGTGGACACCAGAGGTTAGGGGAGGTCAGGCTGAAGAAGGAGGCCTACAGGGCGTGGCTGGTCTGTGGGTCTCCAGAGGCAGCTGATAGTTATTCTGCTGACTTTTATCCCTCACATTAAAAACATTACTAAGATAGGTTTTTATCACCTAAAGAACATCGCCAGAGTCCGCCCCATTCTCTCTGGGGCCAACACAGAGACACTGATGCTTTTATCACCAGTAGAATGGACTACTGTAATGCCCTGCTTTCTGGTCTTCCCAAAAAGAGTATCTCAGGTCTACAACTCTTACAAAATTCAGCAGCACGTGTCCTGACAAAGACCAGGAGGTCTTCGTCAGGACACGTGGCGGGAGCACATTACACCATCCTGAAGTCTTTGCATTGGTTCCCTGTGTGTTTTAGGATCCAGTTTAAGGTTCTTTTAATGGTTTTTAAGTGTCTTAATGGTCTTTGGGCCTTCTTATCTCTCAGAACTGCTTTTACCGTATGAACCTCTGCGGTCTCTACGCTCCTCTGGCAGCCGTCTGCTTGTCATCTCTAAAGTTAGAACGCATACTCACGGTGAGGCGTCTTTTTATTATTATGGCCCTCAGCTCTGGAACAGGCTGCCCGAGAACCTCAGGGCTGCAGAGAACTTCCTTCCAGTGTTTCCTCTGAGGCAGTCCTCTGCCTCGGGAGCAGTGGTCAGCTGTGGCTGCCTGGTTCTCCAGGTGGTTCCAGGTGGAGGTGGGGTCTCAGCCCTGCCCCCTCTGGTTCTCCAGGTGGTTCCAGGTGGAGTCTCAGCCCTGCCTCCTCTGGTTCTCCAGGTGGTTCTAGGTGGAGGTGGGGTCTCAGCCCTGCCCCCTCTTGTTCTCCAGGTGGTTCCAGGTGGAGGTGGGGTCTCAGCCCTGCCCCCTCTTGTTCTCCAGGTGGTTCCAGGTTGAGGTGGGGTCTCAGCCCTGCCCCCTCTGGTTCTCCAGGTGGTTCTAGGTGGAGGTGGGGTCTCAGCCCTGCCCCCTCTTGTTCTCCAGGTGGTTCCAGGTGGAGGTGGGGTCTCAGCCCTGCCCCCTCTTGTTCTCCAGGTGGTTCCAGGTGGAGGTGGGGTCTCAGCCCTGCCCCCTCTGGTTCTCCAGGTGGTTCTGCTGTGTGTGTGTGAGTGTGTGTGTGTGTGTGTGTGTGTGTGTGTGTGTGTGTGTGTGTGTGTGTGTGTGTGTGTGTGTGTGTGTGTGTGTGTGTGTGTGTGTGTATGTGTATGTGTGTGTGAGTGCGTGTGTGTGTGTGTGTACATGTGTGTGTGTGTGTGTGCTTTTTATGGGGGAGGGATGGGAATGGGGTTTATGTGGGGTCATTTTAACTTGTTAAGCACCTTGAGTTACAGTTTTTTTTTCTGTATGAAAGGCGCTTTATAAATAAAGATTATTATTATTATTATTATTATCGGAGGGCCAAGCGGAGTGCAGCAGTGGCAGTTTCCGAGGCAAAATCTCGGGCGTGGGAGGAGTTTGGTGAGACCATGGAGAAAGACTATCGGTCGGCTCCAAAGAGGTTCTGGCAAACCATCCGGCGCCTCAGGGGAGGAAGGCGGCAACTCGCTCACACTGTTTACAGTGGGGACGGGGAGCTGCTGACGTCAACTGGGGCTATAGTCGGGCGGTGGAAGGAATACTTTGAGGAGCTCCTCAATCCCACCGACACGCATTCCTATGAGGAACCAGAGCTGGGAGACCTGGGTATCTCAAGGCGATGGATGTTGTAGGTCTGTCGTGGCTGACACGTCTCTGCAACATTGCGTGGTCATCGGGGGCAGTTCCTGTGGAGTGGCAGACCGGGGTGGTGGTTCCCATTTTTAAGAAGGGGGACCAGAGGGTGTGTTCCAACTACAGGGGGATCACACTCCTCAGCCTCCCTGGGAAGGTCTACTCCAGGGTACTGGAGAGGAGGGTCCGGTCGATGGTTGAACCTCAGATAGAAGAGGAGCAATGTGGTTTTGGTCCTGGTCCTGGAACTGTGGACCAGCTCTTTACCCTCACTAGGGTGATGGAGGGGTCATGGGAGTTTGCCCAACCAATCCACATGTGTTTTGTGGATTTGGAGAAGGCTTATGACCGTGTCCCCAGGGACACCCTGTGGGGGACGCTCCAGGAGTACGGGGTGGATGGTCTTTTGTTAAGGGCCATTCAGTCCCTGTACCAGAGGAGTGTGAGTCTGGTCCTCATAGCCGGCAGTAAGTCGGACCTGTTCCCAGTGAGGGTTGGACTCCTCCAGGGCTGCCCTTTGTCTCCGGTCCTGTTCAGAACCTTTATGGACAGGATTTCTAGGAGCAGCCGTGGTGTGGAGGGGGTCGAGTTTGGTGACAGGAGAATCTCGTCTCTGCTTTTTGCAGATGATGTGGTCCTCCTAGCTTCATCAGGCTCTGACCTTCAGCTCTTACTGGGGAGGTTCACAGCCGAGTGTGAAGCGGCTGGGATGAGGATCAGCACCTCCAAGTCTGAGACCATGGTTCTCGACCAGAAAAAGGTGGATTGCCAACTCCAGGTCGGGAGAGAGGTCCTGCCTCAAGTGGAGGAGTTCAAGTATCTCGGGGTCTTGTTCTCTAGTGAGGGAAGGAGGGAGATGGACAGGCGGATTGGGGCAGCGTCTGCAGTGATGGACGCTGAACCGGTCTGTTGTGGTAAAGAGAGAGCTGAGCCGGAAAGCAAGGCTCTCGATTTACCAGTCGATCTACCTCCCAATCCTCACCTGGTCATGAGCTTTGGGTAATGACCGAAAGAACGAGATCGCTGATACAAGCGTCTGAAATGAGTTTCCTCCGCAGGGTGTCCGGGCTCAGCCTTAGGGATAGGGTGAGGAGCTCGGACATTCGGGAGAGACTCAGAGTAGAACCACTGCTCCTCCATATCAAAAGGAGCCAGCTGAGGTGGTTCGGGCATCTGGTAAGGATGCCCCCTGGACGCCTCCCCAGGGAGGTGTTTCAGGCATGTCCTGCCGGCAGGAGGCCCCCGGGTCGACCCAGGACACGCTGGAGAAAATATATCTCTGGTTTGGCCCTGGAACGCCTTGGGATCCTGCCGGAGGAGCTGGTAGAAGTGGCTGGGGAGAGGACCGTCTGGAACTCCCTAATTGGGATGCTGCCGCCGTGACCCGGATAAGCAGAAGAAGACGAGACGAGATTAGTGTGTTCTGTTGTGTTGTTGTAGTGTGTTATGTTCAGTGTTGCCACAGCTACTTTGAAAAAGTAATCTAGTAAGTAAAGTTTATTTCTATAGCACCTTTCACAGAAAAAATCACAAAGTGCTTCACAGAAAACAGAATCAAACATGATAAAACAAATAAAATCAATTAAACAAACAAAATATCATTACAAATCAAAATCATTAAACAACAAGAGAACACAAAATAGTTATTTAAAAGCAGTTTTAAATAATTGGGTCTTCAGCTGCTTCTTAAAGGAGTCCAGACTGTCTATACAGCGTCAGACTAAAGGAAGGTCATTCCAAAGTCGCGGTGCAACAGACTGGAAGGAGAGATCACCTGGACTTTTAAATCTGGTCCTTGGAACTGTTAGTAGATTCTGGTCTGTGGACCTGAGGACTCAGGTTGGAGCTGTTAGTAGATTCTGGTCTGTGGACCTGAGGACTCAGGTTGGAACTGTTAGTAGATTCTGGTCTGTGGACCTGAGGACTCGGGTTGGAGCTGTTAGTAGATTCTGGTCTGTGGACCTGAGGACTCGGGTTGGAGCTGTTAGTAGATTCTGGTCTGTGGACCTGAGGACTCGGGTTGGAGCGTAGGTCTTTATCAGGTCAGTAACATAAAGAGGAGCTTGACCATGTAGGGCCCTGAAAGTTAGAGTCAGGATTTTAAAATGAACTCTACATTTAACAGGTAACCA
>SSNR01000284.1:757460-771880 GCA_006937965.1 Callopanchax toddi
GGGGGGGGGGGGGGGGGGGGGGGGGGGAGTTCAATCAGATCATTATCAGAAGTCCTCCTCAGGCTGTCTACCCAGCATGCACCTCAGGTTGCAGTGACACCTGTACTTCCTGTAGTTCCTACGGTTTCTAGCTGCTGCCTTCTCTCTCTCTCTCTCTCTCTCTCTCTCTTTCTGTCAGATCATTTCTTCTTTGGGACTCGTCCCTTTCCTTTCTCCTAAACGTCGATCTCCACGTCCGTCTCCTCTCAGCGCCGCTCAGAGGCGCTCTGGGTCTTAACAGATCGATGCTGAACGTCAGATCGGAGATGAAATTAGAATTGAGCGGCAGCTTTCCAAACGCAGCTTCAGAGGAGGACAGGGACCAAGACTGAATCAATGTCTGGATACTGGAAGGATGGGCTGGTTCAGGAGTGACTAGAGGACAAGTATCTAGTCTGAGGGACAGGATGGAACAAAGACATGAAACAGAAAAGTTCTACAGGAAGAGAGAGGACAGGGTCAGATACAGGAGGAAGGACTCGTCTTTAGGGGTTTTTACGTAGCAGAAGGTTTTTTTCAAAGCGACTTCCAACCATTAACCCTCAGACAAGTTGTGGTCTGAGAGAGGAGTCCAACCTAGGAGGAAGAAGTCCAACCTAGGAGGAAGGAGTCACACCTAGGAGGAAGGAGTCAAACCTAGGAAGAAGGAGTCCAACCTAGGAGCAAGGAGTCCAACCTAGGAGGAAGGAGTCCAACCTAGGATGAAGGAGTCCAACCGAGGAGGAAGGGGTCCAACCTAGAAGGAAGGAGTCCAACCTAGGAGGAAGGAGTCCAACCTAGGAGCAAGGAGTCCAACCTAGGAGGAAGGAGTCCAACCTAGGAGGAAGGAGTCCGAGCAAGGACTCCAACCTAGGAGCAAGGAGTCCAACCTAGGACGAAGGAGTCACACCTAGGAGGAAGGAGTCCAACCTAGGATGAAGGAGTCCAACCGAGGAGCAAGGGGTCCAACCTAGAAGGAAGGAATCCAACCTAGAAGGAAGGAGTCCAACCTAGGAGGAAGGAGTCCAACCTAGGAGCAAGGAGTCCAACCTAGGAGGAAGGAGTCCAACCTAGGAGGAAGGAGTCCAACCTAGGACGAAGGAGTCACACCTAGGACGAAGGAGTCACACCTAGGAGGAAGGAGTCCAACCTAGGAGGAAGGAGTCACACCTAGGAGGAAGGAGTCCAACCTAGAAGCAAGGAGTCAAACCTAGGAGGAAGGAGTCCAACCTAGGAGGAAGGAGTCCGAGCAAAGAGTCCAACCTAGGAGCAAGGAGTCCAACCTAGGAGCAAGGAGTCCAACCTAGGAGGAAGGAGTCCAACCTAGGAGCAAGGAGTCCAACCTAGGAGGAAGGAGTCCAACCTAGGAGGAAGGAGTCCAACCTAGGAGGAAGGAGTCCAACCTAGGAGGAAGGAGTCCAACCTAGGAGGAAGGAGTCCAACCTAGGAGGAAGGAGTCCAACCTAGGAGCAAGGAGTCCAACCTAGGAGGAAGGAGTCCAACCTAGGAGGAAGGAGTCCAACCTAGGAGGAAGGAGTCCAACCTAGGAGGAAGGAGTCCAACCTAGGAGCAAGGAGTCCAACCTAGGAGGAAGGAGTCCAACCTAGGAGCAAGGAGTCCAACCTAGGAGCAAGGAGTCCAACCTAGGACGAAGGAGTCCAACGTAGGAGGAAGGAGTCCAACCTAGGAGCAAGGAGTCCAACCTAGGAGCAAGGAGTCCAACCTAGGAGGAAGGAGTCCAACCTAGGAGCAAGGAGTCCAACCTAGGAGGAAGGATTCCAACCTAGGACGAAGGAGTCCAACCTAGAAGGAAGGAGTCCAACCTAGGACGAAGGAGTCACACCTAGGAGGAAGGAGTCAGACCTAGCAGTCAGACCTAGGAAGACGTGGTCACACATAGGAGGACAGGGGGACAGGAGAATGTCTCAGGGGACAACAGAGTCATTAGAGGATCATCAGGACCGGTTCACAATGGAGGATTTTCACATTGTCAGCTGATGTCAGACCATCAGAGACCACACGCTGATAGAAAGTGGATGCTGACCTTCTGCTCCTCCAGCGTTTGATGTGCGGTCAGAAGGAAGACACAACAGTCCCAGGTCAGACGTGAACTCACCCAGACCTGAAAACGTCTCCAGATCTAACCAGACGTCAGAGTAAACAAACATGGCAGCTTTGATTTTATTATCAACAACAAGGCGCCGTGACAGTCTTGGTAGAACAAAGAACACCAACAGCCAATAGGATGTGGGACTCACCTCGCTCTCTGATTGGCTACAGGTCACATTCCACTGGGGGGGACCACACACTGCAGGATCAGGTCAACACAGTCCAACATGTCAGAGTGATTCTGATGTCCTTCTGAATGGACCAGAGCTCGTCTAGCACACGATGAGACTAGTTTTAGAGACATTACGGTAATTCTCCTACCGTATTATTATTACATGTAGTTATTATTATTATTATTATTATTATTATTACTATTATTCTCTTAAAAGAAGGGAATTGGACCAAAGATTACTTTAAAATCTTTCCACGTAAACGAGCCTTAACATGAGCAACCTGACCCAACATGACCTCAAATGACCCCACATGACGTACCACCTGACATGAGTCCGGCACTCTTCCTCATATTAGATGGTCCTAATGTCACTGACGCTCTCCTCTGACCTCTGACCTGTCCCACTGATAGTGGCGAGCAGCACCACGGAGACTGATGGACGGGAGTCAGACCCAGAGCAGGTTTCCGGTACCAGCTGATTTGTCTGAGTGTCTCTTTAGGATCCCAGTCTGATTCCCAGCAGAGGGAGGGGCCGACTGATGGGAACAGCCAGCAGGAACCAATCATTAGCTTCCAGTTCCATTCTGAGGGATGGAGATTCATAGATAACCAGGAAGCAGAACCAGAAGAAGCTCATCAATCAGCTGACCATCAGGAAACCAATCACCAGTAAAGAACCTCCACAGGAGGGACGTGTTTCACATCCACTCTGTGTGAACCCTCAGAAGGTTGTCTCTGTGAAATGTGACACTGAGCTTCATCCTGATGCATCAGTCCTCAACACAGAGACACGATGTGCTGAAACAACAGCGCTGTAGAGAGAGGAACTTCCTGTGAGGCAGAAGACGATGAGCACCTTCCTCCTCTGCTTCTAAAAACACATCGACTCTTATGAGCACGTCGTTCTTCAGTCCTGGGGCTCTCCTGCTCCTCAGACCTCTGAATTTGATGTAAATCATCTCCAGTCTGAAGGTAACAACAGGAAATGATCCGCAGCAATAAGAGGGGTTACCAAAATAAGAGTCTTGAGGGATGAAGGCTGTTCATACTTTTCTTGAGTCATTTGATGAAAAAAAATGTCCACTTTGATCAAACTGATATAAAACTTAACCAAATCAACTCTGATTCTTCAGATCCGTTCCACATAGATCTGCTCAGAGCTGCCATAGATGGACAGATGGACCTGTTGTAGTCTTCATCAGGACTGAAGCTGTAACAGATCATGTAGCTGCAAGCAAAGACAGTTATACTGTTTTGAGTTAATTCAGGCATTATGGTTAAAAAAGAACAATTTATGTTGAATGAAAAATGGTTTATTTCATAGTATTGTTGTTTTCTTTGCATGTGTAAAAGGTTTTATTGTTATTTTGAGGTGGAACCAATGTTTCATATGTTGTTGAGGTCCGTTCCATTTATTTGTTACACACTTCATCAGCAGAGGGCAGCACTACTTGCCATGTGCATGTGTTAATAGCACAGTAAGTTAAAACTGGACGATAGTCTTCAAGAGTCCAAGGTGGTGCTGCAAAGACATGACAGTTCTTAACCCTTCTAAAGCCTGGTTTAGACTTCTCCGACAGCACGTTTGTGCTCACACGTATTGACGGAGACGTTTTTGGTTTTTACTTCTCCGTCAGTGTTGTGAAGCAATTCTCCACCAGGACAGCAGAGGGCGCATAACTTTTCTGCAGTAATGCCTCGGTCGACCAAAGTTTGTTTATTTCAGCTCAGTAATGGCCGACAGAGAGCAAATTTTGATTGAGTTTGAACAGATTGATCTGGAGGAACAAACAATGTTGTTAAAAAGAATGAAACAGGAGTGAGGAGACAGCGGCGTCTGTTGAATGTCCGTCCGTCCGTTCAGCGAGGACGAGGCAGACGACGAGCGAATCTGTAGCTCTTGTTTAACCCTTTAGGGACACTGATGGATGATATAAATGTTCGTACTTCTTCTGCCAGACGTTTCTCGAGCTGATCCATATCTGCTTCCCTGAGATTCTACTATTACTACTCTGTTGATAGCGGCATCATGCCGGAAATGATCACGGGGTGTTGAGCCGACCAATCACAGGCATGCGTTGTCCGTCGCTTTCGACGCATAGTTAGAATTTTGGGCATGTCTCCGTCAGCCTCTGCGAGCATGTCGTAGAGAGCTTGCGTCGACGCATAATGGCGTTGCGTGTCTCCGTAACGACGCAGACGGAGAAGTATAAATCAGGCTTAAGTCAGCGCGGCCAGTGAGGTATGAAGGTTTTGTTTTGTGCTATTTTACATGCTAATAAGGAGCTAATGGC
Organism: Callopanchax toddi; assembly: GCA_006937965.1. Classification (NCBI taxonomy): domain Eukaryota; kingdom Metazoa; phylum Chordata; class Actinopteri; order Cyprinodontiformes; family Nothobranchiidae; genus Callopanchax; species Callopanchax toddi. The sequence continues at coordinate 762,054 of SSNR01000284.1, forward strand.
TATTATATTGACAAGTTTAAGAGGCTAATTTGAATGTTATTTTAAGAAGGCCTAATTATAAATGTCAAAGTATCTTGTGAAAGACAAATTAAGTTATTAAGATCCTTTATGTTTCTGAATGTTTTGTTATTATTATTCTCTATGAGAATTAATTTATCTTATGAAACTGATTATTTTTATGTTATTTGTACAGTTCTCACGGCATGGTTGATGCACGAATGTGTAAATGAATGCCAGTAAACGAAGTGTTGGTGATTCTACTTGGAAGGAGTCACAGATCAGTGCAGACCAGACCCTGAACCCTTAGACGTGGACACAAAACCAGTTCAACTGATGCCTAAAATAAAAAACGATATTAATTAAGATGAGAACTGATCCTGTAACCATCCTTCATGTGAGACGTGTTTGAACCTTGTTAGGTTTTCTGCTAAGCCTGTTTTTATCAGAGCAGCATCCTGTTAGAGCGAACCAACCACTGAACCAATAGATGGATCCTTTGTTTCTGTTTCCTGCTGTAAAAACTAATCAGATGTTTTCATTTCTGGTTTGTTTCCTGCAGCTTATTATTATTATTTATGTAATCATCAAACTGCTCCTGTGAACCATTTTGAATAAATAACCAAGTGATTACATCATCCAGAGGATTCCAGCTCGGAGGTCTTAATGTTTTTCTTTACGGACTCATTATTATTTTGGAGCCTGGTTTCCTCTCCTCCATCTGTCAGTCTGCAGCTGTTTCACGTGTTTCTGTTTGCAGATTTCTCCCCTCGTTTGTCATCTTTAATCACTGTTCTGCTGCTGCACACCAGGCGGTCCAGGCAGAGGGCCTCTTTTCACTTTTCTATTTACTTGGTGCATTTTTTTAAAAGTTTATTTCATTCAAAATAAAACAGTTAAAAAAATAAACAATAAAAAATATACATAACAAAAAATCTAATTTAAATGAACAGGAGCAGAATGAAGAAAACATCTTATAATTCCTGCCCCCATTTAACCAAAGAAAATCATCTACAGGTATACATTCTTAACTCAGTGTTTTCATAACAGTAATAAAAATAATGATATCAAAATTAAAACTTAAAATGGCATCAACATATAATTTTCAACCTAAACACAATTAACTCATTCAAAAAAGGATAGGAAGAAACGTTCCTCTCTCCAAAGTGTTTACACACTTTTTTAAATAGATGATGACCAACAACCCGTGACTACAACACCAAAAAAACAACAATGTATGTAAAATGAAACCCTAATATCACAGAATGCATGGTTATTTTTTGCAGAGGCGACAGGATCAAAAACTGTGGTTTGCATTGAAGTCAATGGGACGTTTTTGTCCTGGAGAGGCACAAGAGGGAGGGAAGTTTTAAATCTGTTGCTACACAAAAACTAATAAAGCATAACATTTGATATTTTATCACATTCTTGACATATCCAAGGCTGATTTAGAAAAATATATTTCAGTCACCCAGAATATGTTTTATGTCAAATATCTCCTCTTTTGTCTGCTTTTTTCATGAAAAAATGAGCATCACACAATCAAGTTGGCATATAAAGGGTTAAAATTGAGATAATTATTCAATATTTGATTGTTTTGATCAGAACTGAAGTTGATCACAAGATTTAAGCCCAAAAAGCAGAAAAAATATGAATCTAGACCATTTTTAAAGCAGTTTTAGAAGTGGACATTTTTGTCCGTAAGAGGGTAGTCAATTTTAAATCTGTCGCTACGCAAAAACTATAAATGCAAAAAATTCAAAATTTTAGATATTTCATGACATCACCAAGACTGATTTGTAATAAACGCCCCATGCACAAAAAATTATTTTTTAGAAAATAACTCATGTTTTGTGTTTTTTTCATAAATTACATCGATGACTTTGAGTATTCAAACTGGCATTTCAAGAGTTAAAATCCTCAAAATGATTGAAGTTTTTATATGTTTGAGCAGGGCTGAAGCTGTTTAACAGATCTATGAAAAAAATGGGAAAAAAATGTATACATTTTTTATGAACGGATGTTTTTGTCCACTAAAGACTCAGAGTATGGTGTTTTTTTCATAGTGTTCCCTTGATCCATTTTCAAAATTCCAAATTGAATTTCAAAATTAGTCAAGAGAGGGGTTTTGTGACAAAAATTTGTACCATTTGCACAAACGGTGTTAAAATGACGAACATGGAAAAACAGCCCAAACGAACAGAAATGTCCTGAATGAAGCCTGAGGGTTAATATTATGAAGCCTGTTAGATGAACACAATCAATATTCAGATCTAAAAGGAGTTCAGGGACATCACAGAGCAAGACACAAAAACTAAAAGTGGAACTAAATCAATGTTAATGATAATCCCATCCCTCCAAAATGTGTTGCATTATGGGAAATTATTTAACTTTTTGTCAACAGTGTCATTTGTCAGGAGCCAAATGATCAGTGTGAATGTTAGTGAGAATTCTTACGACGGTCTTTGTTTCCTGTAATCTGACGATACACGAAAACCACAAGTCAAACTAAATCCTGGTTCCATGACTGTCTAAGCTCAAATAAACCTGCCCCGGTATTCTAGGTTGCATAAATGGAATAGAAATTATATTTTGTGTTTTCTAATTCAAGATCTAAACTCAAAAACTGGGTCATTTAAAAAAACTTTGCATGAAAATGTTACTAAAAGTCTACTTCAGAATCAGAATGCTTTAATTGTCATTGAACCAGCGTCCTCCCCGTACAATGACATGTAGTTTCAGTACAGCTGTTTCCAAGATCAGACACACAACATTTTAAAGATCAGACACACAACAGACAATACAATCAGGAAGTCAGGTGGCTGCGGGCGGACGCTACGAAGCGCTCCCTTGTAGAACAGATAAGTGGTAAAACAAGAGGGAAGCTGTGTAAGGATAAAAAAACCTTATCTCATGTCTCTGCTCCCCTAAAGCCAGGCATACACTGTGTGATATTTCCAGTCGTGGCTCCTTGCTCCCGCTCAGCTCCTGCTCAAACTGTACGACCTGACGCTCTGATGGAGCTGACTGCTCACACTGTACGTGACAAACACGACACGTCGGGCCTTTGAATACGGAAATGTGGAGAAGTAGAAGAAGAAACTCCGGAAGTGATTTTATAGTTGTTCTTTGTTATCTGGAAAAATTACTTGGTTTTCTCGATTTGACAGTTTTATGCCATGTTTGTTTGTTTGTGCACATAATTGTCTGTCCGTTGCTTCATTTTAATAAAGATTTATAGAAAAAAAAGAAGACAAAAAATACATTCGCCTCCTCCGGCTTCTTTATTTTTTTTAATATTTGCGATTCGAGCAGATGTCTCTGTGCCTCCTCTGGCTTCTTCTTCTTCTACTACTACTTTCAGGTTGGCGCGTGCGCAGTGTGAGAAACTCTGGGTCCTCCTCGAGGAGGATCCCCTACGAGCTACGAGAAAATCAAACACGTTTGATTTTCCGGTGAGCGTACGATTGCTGATCGGGAGCTCCTCGTGAGGTGAAAAATCGCCCCTCACTAACCCCTGTTTACTACACCAACACCAACGCACGACATGCTGAGCATGCTGAAGTTCAGTTCAGTCTTCAGCCTTTTCCAAGGCTGGCAGGGAGGTCAAATTCCAGATAACAGATTTGTTTTGGGTCATTTTCCTCCTGCCTTCAGTCCCAAGCGGTCTAGATCCATCCAGGTCCAGAGGGGAAGCAGGCCGGTTCTCTGGAGATGGTTGACAGGACAGAGAGGCGAGGAAGGCAGGGAGAAAGGTGAACAGCGTCCGCTCGCCTCGAGTGCCAGGAAGTAAAATTACTTTCTTAATGTCAGCAAAAGAATTGTACTTGTGCAAAATAATTTTCTGACCTATTAAACTCTTCATAATCACACCCACATGCAGTTCTGCTTTATAAACCCCTCCCTTCCTTAGAACTGTGCTCATCTGGATCAGACCCCTCCTCCTACACACCCACATGCTGCCATATATGGTCAATGCAAAGGACCTCGTGAATAAACATGACCCCACTGACGTCTGTCATTTCACAGTTAGTGATGACAACACAGAGGTCTGGAAACGTAGCAGTCTGAAGTCCAGACGCTGTGGTGGAGGAACAGAAACTTTATTTGGTTCATGGAGCTCCTGGAAGTGACACGATCATCGCGGTGAAGGACGTCGGATGAACGTCACCAAATCTGTCATGTTCACTGACATGCTGAGCTCACTAAAACACCTCGATCATAATTCAAAGGATCAATGAATCACGCTCACTGTGTGGTCCCATACAACACGGGGGGGGGGGGGGGGGGGGGGGGGGGGGGGGGGGGGCTGTGTCAGGGCATGGGGAGGTGTGAGAGGAAACTTTATTCCTCAGTGCGATGTTGTACAGAACACCACGCTCCTCAAAGCTCCTCCTCCTGCAGGTTATTCCAGAAGTCTGATAGTTGACTTTGTAGACATGTGTGTGAACATTCTGTGATTTAACTGTCAGGTTCATTCAGATTCTCAAGCCGTCATCCAGGTCATGGTCATCCAGAAAGGGGCAGCTGGACTTCTTTGAAGACGTTTCTCTTCTCATTCCAGGAGCCATGTCAGTTCCATCATCTCTCTCATTATGGTTTGGTTTGTGACCATCCAGAGTTTATTGTTTAAAGAAAAAACGCTTTCATTTCCTGAAAAATTACATTTTTTTAGGTACAAGGATTTTGCCTGATCTGATTGATACAGGTCCTTCTAAAATATGATCATATTGTGATGAAGTTGATTATTTTCTGTAATGTCCTGATAAACATTAGACTTTCATATATTTTAGATTCATTACACACAGCTGAAGTAGTCCAAGCCCTTTTATTGTTTTAATATTGATGATTGTGGCATACAGCTCATGAAAACCCAACATTCCTGTCTCATAAAATGATCATATCATGAAAAGGTTGTCAGTCTAAACGAGCTCTGAACCTAATCATCTGAATCAACTCATTCACTCTAAACACCTGCAAAAGATTCCTGAGGCTTTTAAAAACTCCCAGCAGGTTCATTACTCAAAACCACAATCATGGGTCAGACTGCCGACCTGACTGCTGTCCAGAAGGACATCACTGACACCCTCAAGCAAGAGGGTAAGACACAGAAAGACATGTCTGAAGGAATAGGCTGTTCCCAGAGTGCTGTATCAAGGCTCCTCAGTGGGAAGTCTGTGGAAGGAAAAAGTGTGTCAGAAAACGCTGCACAGCGAGAAGAGGTGACCGGACCCTGAGGACGATTGTGGAGAAGGACCGATTCCAGACCTTGGGGGACCTGTGGAAGCAGTGGACTGAGTCTGGAGTAGAAACATCCAGAGCCACCGTGCACAGGCGTGTGCAGGAAATGGGCTACAGGTGCCGCATTCCCCAGGTCAAGACACTTTAGAACCAGAAACAGCAGCAGAAGCGGCGGACCTGGGCTACAGAGAAGCAGCACTGGACTGTTCTCAGTGGTCCAAAGTAATTCAGAAATCAAGGAGCCAGAGTCTGGAGGAAGACTGGGGAGAGGGAAACGCCTGAAGTCCAGTGTCAAGTCCCCACAGTCAGTGATGGTCTGGGCGCCATGTCAGCTGCTGGTGTTGGTCCACTGTGTTTTATCAAGGGTCAGCAGGGTCAATGCAGCTAGCTAGCAGGAGATGTTGGAGCACTTCATGCTTCCATCTGCTGAAAAGCTTTATGGAGATGAAGATTTCATTTTTCAGCACGACCTGGCACCTGCTCCCAGTGCCCAAACCACTGGTAACTGGTTTACTGACCATGGTGTTACTGTGGTACTCTCCTGACCTGAACCCCAGAGACAATCTGTGGATATTGTGAAGAGAAAGTTGAGAGACGGCAGACCCAACGCTCTGGATGAGCTTAAGGCCGCTATCGAAGCATCCTGGGCCTCCAGAACACCTCAGCAGTGCCACAGGCTGATCGCCTCCATGCCACGCCGCATTGAAGCAGTCATTTCTGATAAAGGATTCCCACCAAGTACTGAGTGAGAACTGAACATCATCATCTGAAGGTTGACTTGTTTTGTATTAAAAACACTTTTCTTTTATTGGTCGGATGAAATATGCTCATCTTTTGAGACAGGAGTTTCGGGTTTTCATGAGCTGTACGCCACAATCATCAATATTAAAACAATAAAAGGGCTTGGACTACTTTAGCTGTGTGTAATGAATCTAAAATATATGAAAGTCTAATGTTTATCAGGACATTACAGAAAATAATCAACTTTATCACAATATGATCATTTTTGAGAAGGACCTGTATAGAAGTAGAATTGTTGATTGGTGGTCGATTTAGTCTTTGAACTGGTATCTAAGTGGTCTCCAGTGTATTTAATGCTAGAGGAGAACTTACTGTACGTCGGTCTTTATAAGGCAGAAGGCGTGTCCCAGGTCCAGGTTCAACCCTGATGTGTCTTTTTATTGGATGAGACGTTTATCACCAGATTTGGACGGTCAGACCTGAGCAGTGACCCAGGTCCTCCCAGGTCCTCCTCAGGGACCTTTAAGGGTTCACTCCATCTCACCTTTCAGCTCCACAGCTGTGAGATCCAGATGTTTTCATCACATTCTTCTCACGGCACAGGACGACCCACATCAGAGGGTTCTGTGTCTCCAGCTGGACCGCTCAGAGCAGAACGGAGGGATCGTTAGAGGAGAGAGAGCTCCTCTCGTTCTCTCCTCCGTCAACATGAAAACAACTCTCAGTTGCCTGATCTGAAATCAGAACAAATATGACATGAAGACGGAAACTCTTGTAGTAAAATTATTAATAAATTCAAAGATCTTATAAAAATGTCTTTGACTTAACAATAAAAATACATCTTTACAAATCATTAATTAAATTATTACAAATAGTTAAACCTCATGTAGGTCATCCATCCATCCATCCATCCATCATCCATCCATCCATCATCCATCCATCCATCATCCATCCATCCATCCATCATCCATCCATCCATCATCCATCCATCCATCATCCATCCATCCACCATCCATCCATCATCATCATCCATCCATCCATCCATCCATCCATCCATCCATCATCCATCCATCCTCCATCATCCATCCATCCATCATCATCCATCCATCATCCATCCATCATCATCCATCCATCATCCATCCATCCATCCATCATCCATCCATCATCCATCCATCCATCCATCATCCATCCATCATCCATCATCCATCCATCCATCATCCATCCATCCATCCATCCATCATCCATCCATCCATCATCCATCCATCCATCATCATCCATCATCATCCATCCATCATCCATCCATCATCCATCCATCCATCCATCCATCATCCATCCATCCATCCATCCATCCATCATCCATCCACCATCCATCATCCATCCATCCATCATCCATCATCCATCCATCATCATCATCCATCCATCATCCATCCATCCATCATCCATCCATCCATCCATCATCCATCCCTCATCCATCCATCATCCATCCATCCATCCATCCCTCCCTCCATCCATCCTCCCTCCCTCCATCATCCCTCCATCCATCATCCATCCATCCACCATCCATCCATCATCATCATCCATCCATCATCCATCCATCATCCATCCATCCATCCATCATCCATCCATCCATCATCCATCCATCCATCATCATCCATCCATCATCCATCCATCCATCCATCCATCCATCCATCCATCCATCCATCATCCATCCATCATCCATCCATCCATCCATCCATCATCCATCCATCATCCATCCATCATCCATCCATCATCCATCCATCATCATCATCCATCCATCATCCGTCCACCATCACGTTTCTTATATATTAAAACTGTTGGTTATGGTTATATATTCTGTACATTTTCACTCATTAAGTTGTATTTACTACTTGAAAACAAAATAAAAAGTTCCCATCAGCCTCTAAACACGCTCTACAGGTGGAGTTCTGTTTTCACGTCTCAGGAAACCCTCGAGGGTTAGGCTGATGGACCTCGGTCTCAGAGGGGAGTCAGGAACGACGCCAGACAGGAATGGATGATGATGAGGTCACAGACAGACGTAAAGAAGGAATCATCAGCATAGCAACAAACAGGAGAGACGCTGCTGCAGATCAGGACAGACGCTGCTGCAGATCAGGAGAGACGCTGCTGCAGATCAGGAGAGACGCTGCTGCAGATCAGGACAGACGCTGCTGCAGATCAGGAGAGACGCTGCTGCAGATCAGGAGAGACGCTGCTGCAGATTACTGTGTGGGTTTTGAGTTTTACTGAGCTTCTGAATGGTCTCTGAATGCAGCACGAGACACTTCTCAGGTTTGAGACAGGTTTCAGCAGCCCAGTAGTTTTTGTCAAAGTGACTTGATGTTTATTCATGTAGCAGACACGTTTACCCTGAGCATCATACAATTAAAATGAGCCTAACAGCTCTGTTAGCTGTGTGAGGGAAACCAGAGGAAACCCACACATGCATGGGGAGAAGATAACTCCACACAGAAAGGATTTGAACCTGCGACCTTCTTGCTGTGAGGCTAACAGCTGCACCACCATGCATCCTTAGTATAGCTGAAATCAGTCTGCACACGTTGATATGCATCCTGTACGTTATCAGCTCATATCACGTTTGAAAAGGCAGCAGAAATAAATCGACTCCTGTTTGTAAACCTCTATCATTTAGTAGGAGACCGTTTGTTCAGTTAAAGCTTCTGCTGCTGAGACTCCACCCACTTTGAGTGATGTCACCAGTGGGTGTGGTCCTGAGATCAATAACCCCAACCCAAACATCCCTCTACCTGTTTCATACTTTGACTTCTTTCATATCTTTTTGTGTTTTTATCCATAACCCTGAGCTTGTTCTGTTTGTTTTTATTTACAAACAAACATGTTGCTCCGCCTTTGTTGTTTTTGAATCGTTTCAGCACAGGGTGTCTGCAGAGTCTTGAAAAGTATTAAAAGGTGATAAATCAATTTAGGGAAATTCAAGACCCTTATTATTAAGTATTAAAAGTCTGATCACGGCTTTATAAAGTCTTACATTTTGGAATGAAAAAATCTGAATTTGATGTCCAACAGTTTGAGTCCCAAAAACATCGTAAACGTGTGAATTTAGTCATTTTTATTTTAAAAAGAACGGGAAACAAAGGGTGCGTTAGTAATCCTTCTCTCAGAGCACCAGGGTGGGCGGTGCAGAAGTTCAAAAGCACAATGTACGCTCTGGTGTTCCCGGTGAGGATTACGAACGCACCGAAATGTTAAGATGGAAGAGAATCTCGTGAACGCTGCCGTATAACCAGAATGGAGGTGAGGTATTAAAACACACTGAGACGGTCTTGAAAAAGTCTTGAATTTAACTTCAAGATTCCTGCATAGACCCTGCAGCAGCTCCCTGTTCTGGTTAGACACCAAGATGACCACTAACCTGCTGGTTTTAGCTAGTTGAAGCATCACACCTGGTTCCACCTGATGGTCTCCTCCTCCTCCTCCTGCTCCTCCTCCTCCTGCTCCTCCTCCTCCATCGCCTCCCATCCCTGAACCAATTTATTGTCTGCATCAAACAACACCTGCCTATCTGCTCAGCTGTTGCCTCCCATTAGGCAGCTCATTCCCTAAATGTCCTGTAGATGCTAATGTCTCACACACTCACACTCTCACACACACACACACACACACACACTCTCACACACACACACACACACTCACAGCCTGCAGCTGCAGGATGAGACTCTGCTAACCCAGTCCGGGTGTCACACAGAACTTCCACACATTCATGAGCACGCTCGGCCTGTTTTCCTGCTTTGATCTCAGCCGTGAGACGTTCAGGCGTTGCATGAATAAACCAATAAACAGCAGAG
>SSNR01000284.1:793217-811105 GCA_006937965.1 Callopanchax toddi
CTGTTTCCGGTGTGGGATGCTTCCTGATTCCTGAAGGTCACTGACACAGGTGCCCCTGTGTCTGGTAAAACTCAAGCTCTGATTCATTTTTGATTGACTCTGTCTGGTGGAAAGGTACCACAAACCTTTCTTCCCTTTGGTTCATGATGACCCTCGATGTCCTCCATCATCGGATTGGTATTTCAAGGCAACGACCTTCTGCTAGGGGTCCTCGTCTTGAAATAAGGGGGGATATGTAGCGCCGGCAAGGCGTTACTATCTCTCAATTCTGACATCTGGTTCATCACAACAATAACTCATCTTTTGTCCCAATAACTTGGATTAAAATGACTCTTTTATTATGTTGTAACCTGAATCAACATTCCTTCCAGGACCCGGTCGTGTCGGAAGAATGAGAAGATTTCCTTTAATTAATAATTAAACTTAAGGACTCGTTGATGTCTCATTCTAAAAAGACACTACCTCTAATCCACTGTCCAGAAATGTCTTAATGTGATTAATTCATTTTCTTCCAGTATTCATGAATGTTGATGTTGCATCAGTATTATTTCATGTTTCTACTTTTGCTAAAAAGGTTAAAGCATATTAATAATCCATCTAACTTCCTGGGTTCCTTAATGACGAGAACCACGTGACTTGGTAACTACTTCCCATTGGGCCACGCGTCCAAAGTTCCCTCTGTCCGGCTTCCTGTCTGGAAGCTAAACAGTTCTCGTTCAACCTTCAACGAGAGAACACGGCCTCCGTTTTTCTCCGTTACACGGTAGGCTTTGATGCCGACTGAAACGTTTGGGTCGTAGCCCCAAGCAGTCGAGGACATTCCTCCGGCTGAGAAGCCAGACACCATCCGTCTGCTTCTGTTCACCAGCCATGGGGAAAGCTGTTAGCCTCTGCACCAGCCGATCATGGAGCCGCTGACGCCGACTCGTTCAGACACCTCCGTACTTCGAGTGACTTCACGTCCACCGGGGCTAACCCGAGGCTCGTCAGACCAACGATCTCACCGACGAGCCTCCACCTCTCTCGCCGAGGCGATCTGGAGCGGTCTCAGCAGGTATCAACTCCGATCTGGTTAAACTGAGGCTCTTGATAAATAACACTCCTGTCAACTTAGCTCAGTTCCCCTCATAACTAGCTCCGACTCCCTAGAGATATAAATATCTCACGGGCTCTCGTCATTAACTCTCAGCTTAATAATATCAGAAGAATCTCTTAAGATGCACCATCTACCTCATATCTGTCTGTTCGTTCAATCTGTTTCTTTAATAAAATAACTGTAGTCTAAGTCTGCTTCTGGGTTATAACTTCTGGGTTATAACTTCCAAATATAACGTACGTAGGTCTTCCCTTTGAACCAGAAAGATCCTAGAAATCCTGCATAATAATTAGGTTAGTGAAGGTAGCTAACAGTGATTAGCCGTAAAACTGACAAAACTAAGCTAATAACCTTGCAGAAGTGTGTCCGTATTATAACAATAAAATCAGGTTATATTACGCTACAGTTCACAATCCTTCCTTTTTGTCGTTATTGATTCAGTGAAATGTGGAAACGGACTGATGAATTCTATTCAGCTGATGCGGTACACAACGGAGCACAGCAGTGTTCAGCTGTCGAGGCTTCCCGTCCGCTGATACTTATATGATGGCTTCATTTCTTAGTGCTATAATATATATATCATACTGTACTATACTATACTATTACTCGTTTTGATTATAAACAATATCTTTAGCTGGAAATGAACTCTGACTCTGGAAATCTCCACGTTTCAAATGGAACCGGAAATGGTCCCACGAGTTAATTTTAAACCGGAAGTTCTACTAAGAACTCTGTGCATAAAGCCTATTGATATGGATTGATCAGAATTAGCTATATGTATTGTTTATTTGAAAACTATTTACAGAGCAGCCTCAGAATTGAGATTCAATGTTTTTGATCACAATATTAAAGGCTGGGTTTTTCAGCCTTTTTGGAGCCAAGGTACACTTTATCATTGGAAAAAATCACCACAGGGCGATTTGCACAAACCCACCCAACACTCAGACCATTTGAACTCTGAGCTCATTGATGTTTGATAAAATTAGCAGGTTGAATTTGGTCCAATCAAACATTTTTAACACTAAAGCAAATGTATCTGTCAGGACTGCAGCTGTTTACTAAGGCTCACCCTGTTTGAATAGTTTTACTGTAAACTCTCATCTGTCCACCTGACAATAAAGGATTAGATTTAGTTTACAGGTGACCTGATTAAAGATCAACTGTATTTTTACATCAACTTCAAACTGATTTTTTCACCTGTCAAAAAGTGATTGTAGCATCCAGTTGATCTGTAATGGATTAAATCTGCCTCAAAATGACTTTATTTCTCTACTGTTTATTTGACAGCATGCAGGACTCTGTCATCATGTTTTAGTAAAACTACTTTTGGGGTATTTAGTATTTAATATGAGTCTCTGAAAACAACTGTAACCCTCTGATAAAGTCACTGACAGATACATGTGTTTTAGTGTTGATGTTTGATTTGTTGCATTTTAAGCTGTCAGTTTATGCTGGGAAACACAGCTGTGACGCGCGCTCCCGTTCACTTTATTATATTGAGAGGCGTGAGCCCCGCAGAGTTTACAGGACGTGATCAGATAACGGGACCTTCGTCCCTCAGCCAAAGAGAGGAGGAGTGACTGGAGAAAACAAAATCGAGTTAAGCTGACGGGTTTTTACACCGACCTTTTTTTTTTTCCCAAATGCTCATCACGCAGGATGAAAGATCCTGTGTGATGCCCGCTGATCTGGGGACACTGGGCCCCCAGATCAGCGGGCCCACGGACACTGGGCCCGCTGATCTGGTTTTATGGACCGGTCAGATCAAAGTATGAGTTTTAAAAAGTCTGGACCAACGCTAGTCCACCAGGAAACGCTCAGGTTCACCAGAGCCAGTCTGGTTGAGGCAGAGCTGCAGCGATCGCCTGTCCCCCCGCCTCCTCCTCCAAGCCGAACCAACTCCGAACCACACACTAGTTTGGTCCATTTCAGGAGGCCCTGCAGGTCCCGAGCTTGTCGCGGGCTGCAGTATCTTCTCATGGGCGCCGCGCGTCTGCTCAGTTACGCGCGGCGCACACTACACCTGGTNGACTTAAAAGGACATCTACAGTCCGCCTTCTCCTTTGCTCAAACAAATCTGAGTAAAACGGCTGAAGGTAGGAAAGCTTATTATGACCAAAAAGCTTCACATGACGAACTCCAGGTGGGTGATCGGGCTTGGTTTTACGACTACGCGCCTAGACCAGGGCAGACAAAGGTCGGCTCTGGTAGACTCGCTAAAAAGCTTCTCCCAAAGTGGAAAGGGCCGTTCCGTATAACCGACAAACTCTCACCCGTCGTTTACCAGTTACGGATCCCTAAGGGTCCGAAAGAACCCGTCCTCAAGTGGGTTCACAGAAATCAGATCAAACCTCACAAAGTCCGCTTCGGTACCTCTGAGCCGCCGCCAGGTTCAGAGGGTGATGTGACTTGAGGCCTCCCAGGTTTCCACCTGTTGTCCCCTTTTTCGGTGTGTGTGGCGTGAATGTGTGTCCACGTTCATGTCCTCCCTTTTAACCATGTGTTACTAACCATGGGTTTTATGGGAAACAGACCTGGTTGAGCTGCTGACGTCGCCTGCTGTACTCCAGTAAGCTGGGCGTCCATCCTGGTAAACACTAAGCCAGAGTTCCTTTATTTTACAGCCTAATGCTGTATTAAATTAGTAAAATTACTTTATGTTTAAATCAAACTTAATGGTTAATTTTCTATTACTTACAATAATTATTTCATCATAATAATTAATGTAACGGCGAGCCAATCCATTTTAATATACCTTCCTCAAATCAAAATGAAGGATAAAATATACCTTAGGCCATTTAACACAAAATGTCCTCTAAAACTTTAGATTTCAGATCTAATATGACTGATTTCACTATTTCCAAAACTCAATTTTTGGTTATCAAAATCTCAATCCTTAGTTTACTAAGTTATTTCCAAAACTTTAAATAGTTTAAACTTAGTTTAAAATATGACGTAATGTCTTTCCAAATTCACTTTAAAAGTGTCACTCCTAGAGTAACCTCATGGGAGTGAAGTCAATCTCTTCAGAGTTTTATACAAATAGAGCTCTTAAATCATTTAAATAGGTTAAATCCTTAATTAAATGTAATGGCATGACACATAGCCTTATTTTTAAATTAGATTCATTTATTTTTTCTAGTTTATTTTAGCCAAATCTGCCTACATTCACACCTTTTGAATGCCCTCCATCAGATTGTGGTTGTTTTGCTGTGCTGTGCCTTTCTTCTGCTCTACTGTCCAGCCGCCGGACGTCCAAGGTCCCAACTGGTCTCGTCTGCGACTCATCTGCCGACGCTGCTCTGGGTTGGAACTCTTCTTCAACGACGCCCCGCTGCTGCCGACCCCTTCACGGACTGCCCCACTCCTCAGTCTCCTGGCATCGTTTGGATAGGTGCCCTCATCCTGATTCTGTTTCCGGTGTGGGATGCTTCCTGATTCCTGAAGGTCACTGACACAGGTGCCCCTGTGTCTGGTAAAACTCAAGCTCTGATTCATTTTTGATTGACTCTGTCTGGTGGAAAGGTACCACAAACCTTTCTTCCCTTTGGTTCATGANTATGGTATGGTATGGTATGGTATGGTATGGTATGGTATGGTATGTATGGTATGGTATGTATGGTATGGTATGGTAAGGTAAGTTATGGTATGGTATGGTATGGTATGGTATGGTATGGTATGTATGGTATGGTATGGTATGGTATGGTATGTATGGTATGGTATGGTATGGTATGGTATGGTATGGTATGGTATGGTATGGTATGTATGGTATGGTATGTATGGTATGGTATGTACGGTATGGTATGGTATGTATGGTATGGTATGTACGGTATGTTACGGTATGGTATGGTAGGTATGGTATGGTTTGGTATGGTATGGTATGGTATGTACAGTATGGTATGGTATGGTATGGTATGGTATGGTATGGTATGGTATGGTATGGTATGGTATGGTATGGTATGGTATGGTATGTACAGTATGGTGTGGTATGGTATGGTATGGTATGGTATGGTATGGTATGGTATGGTATGTATGGTATGGTATGTATGGTATGGTATGTATGGTACGGTATGTTATGTTATGTTATGTTATGTTAGGGTAAGGTGTATGTTATGTTATGTTATGTTATGTTATGTTATGTTATGTTATGTTATGTTATGTTATGTTATGTTATGTTATGTTATGTTATGTTATGGTATGGTATGGTAAGGTGTATGTTATGTTATGTTATGTTATGTTATGTTATGTTATGTTATGTTATGTTATGTTATGTTATGTTATGTTATGGTAAGGTGTATGTTATGTTATGTTATGTTAGGGTTAGTTCCCCCCAAAAGTTCTGGCTTTTGGGGGGCTGATAAATAGTCTTTCTCCATGGACTCATCAAACTCCTTCTATGACAAGCAGGACAAAGGAGTTCCCACTCGGAGCACCATCTAGCTCTCATCCCCCCAAACAGCTGTGCTGGTCCTCGACCTCACTGCTGCGGTTGATGCTTGGGATCCTGCTCTCATGGTTGAAGCAGTGGGTTGGCATCACAGGCTCCGCCGTCTCATGGTTCAAGTCCTATTTCATCAATCAGAGCTTCTCAGTTCAGCTAGGTGATGTCTAATCAGCTACTGTCCCCCTCATCTGGGCTCAGTCTTGAGCCTGTTACTGTTTTTATTATATTTATTGCCTCTGGGATACCTTTTTAGAAAGCTCAGCATCACCTCCCACTGCTATGCTCATGATGTCCAGATCCTTGACTCTAGTGCCTAAATGAGGTCATGACCTTTTTGGTCATAAACACACTGACTGTCCCTCTGGTCCTCTTGGTCCTCTTCTCTGCTCATCAGTTAGAAACCTGGTTAACTTTTGACACTGCTTTTAAACAAGTCTGGAGGAGTGACCCTCCTCATATCCTCATGTCTGGATTACTGCAACTCTTTATACTTTGGCATTGACCAATCACTAATCCATCATCTGCAGCTGGTGCAAAATTCTGCGGCTCGTCTTCTCACCAGTAAATGCAAATATGACCACATAACAGCCAACATGGCCTCGCTGTACCGGCGTCCAGTTTAGACTGGATTTTAAAATCCTGCTGTTTGTTTTTAAATCTCTACATGTGCTGGTACCTCACTACCTGTCTGACCTTCTGCACTTTATATGACTGGTGAGGTTCATGACTGGTGAGGTTCATGACTGGTGAGGTTCATGACTGGTGAGGTTGATGACTGGTGAGGTTGATGACTGGTGAGGTTCATGACTGGTGAGGTTCATGACTGGTGAGGTTGATGACTGGTGAGGTTGATGACTGGTGAGGTTGATGACTGGTGAGGTTGACTGGTGAGGTTCATGACTGGTGAGGTTCATGACTGGTGAGTTGATGACTGGTGAGGTTCATGACTGGTGAGGTTGACTGGTGAGGTTCATGACTGGTGAGGTTGACTGGTGAGGTTCATGACTGGTGAGGTTGACTGGTGAGGTTCATGACTGGTGAGGTTCATGACTGGTGAGGTTGACTGGTGAGGTTGACTGGTGAGGTTCATGACTGGTGAAGTTGATGACTGGTGAGGTTCATGACTGGTGAGGTTGACTGGCGAGGTAGATGACTGGCGAGGTAGATGACTGGCGAGGTAGATGACTGGCGAGGTAGATGACTGGTGAGGTTGATGATTGGTGAGGTTCATGACTGGTGAGGTTGACTGGCGAGGTAGATGACTGGCGAGGTAGATGACTGGTGAGGTTGATGATTGGTGAGGTATCAACTCCTCTGGAGTCAGATGTACAAAGAAATGAACCCCAAATCGAAGCATACGTTTCATTTAAAGCATTCATGTCATTTAAATATGTTTTTTAAAAGCATTTAATTGTGCTTTAAACAATTCAACAACAACAAATCTGATCACTGATCTTTTCTGTTTCCCCTCGTCTCTACCAGAGTTTTACTGTCTGTCAGCCTGTTGCTGAAATCACTGAGTCAAACTCCTGTCATGTTCAAAAACTTCAGTTGTGACATGGATTCGTGCACAGTGATGTCCAAAGTCCAACACTTTGTTCTGCAGCAGAGCAGTGATGCTTCTTGTTACCGTTGTGACTATGGGGCTCAGTGCTGCCCCCTGTCAGTGAGGCACAGAACCTTCTGCCTCATACTGTGTATTTTCACTATGAATTGATGGCCAGTTAATAGGACAAAATATGTCACACATTCATTAAATACATTAGACCGACTGAGGGACGTTAGCATGATAAGTTCATGTGTAATCACGGCCTCACCTGTAGGGGTGTAAGAAAAAAATCATTTCAGTGATCTATCACAATATTTCATGTCACAATATTATATTGATATTCTTAAAGCACAATATTGATTTTTTTAATTAACAATTTACCTGCAAAATGAACAGTGTTGCATTTCAACTCGCTGGCTGCAGTCCTCAGCAGTCCTCCACTTCCACAGAACATCTCTAATAGTAGCATTGAGCGGTGAATGTTGCTAACGTGATGATGAAAGAGGGTCCGGTCGGCCCTGCAGCTTTCAAACTGATGTGACACATTTTGGTTTCAAAACAAAGAAATGTAGTAAAGACTGACAGGAGCTATGCAGTCTGTAAAATCTGCAACGACAGAGTCAAGTTTTTGGGCAACAGGACCAATCTGTGTGTGGAGATACCATGACGACTAATAGATTCAGCTCAGAGGAACTGAAGTGGAAATTTTTAATGTTCAGCTGCAACAGTTTTCCAGCAATTAAATGAATAAATATCACAATATACAGTGTGGTACTGTTGCTCCTGTATTGCCAGATTCTTGCCAGTACCCTGACTCACCTGCCTCCTCTGACCACATGTCGCTGCTCTGATCTCTCTGAGTTTTAACCATTCAGCACTGATAGGTCACACACCCTCAGACCTCTGGAGCCAGACATCAGGCAACATGTCACCAGTCTGAGGGTAATTATGGACCAGGGCTTTAAATCTGATCAACAAATCAGCTCTGCTCTACAGAAATGGTTTAATCCGTTAAGGCTGATATTAAGACCAGGACCTGGAGAGAATCATTCACTCTAGACTCCACTACTGTAACAGACCTTACAGTCAGACCTCTCTCCTGCCTTCAGCTCGTCCAGGACGCTGCAGCGCCCCGTTTAACCAGAGCACATCAAACTCTGACCTGCTCCAGCTCTACGTTCCATCACGAGCCCTGAGGTCAGCTGACCAAAACGTTTATAAACACGTTTATTTTCAGTGGCCTTTGATTCAGTCCACCTTGGAGCCCTGTCCTGGTGCTAGACTCAGAGAACACCACTCTGTCTGGGGACGTGAAGCTCCGGTTTTCTGGGAGGTTTCATCATCACAAGACTCTCACTCAGAGTCACATGACCTCCTGGTACTTCACCAACACGCCTTATGCTCACTTCACTGATAATAGAAGCGTGTAATTAAATCTGCTCATCAATCACATGCTCTTCATCCCTCCTCCTCCTCCTCCTCTTATTCTCCTCCCTGAGACGCTGCTTTAATTGAGGCCCAGATAATGAAAAACACAGCGCTGCCATGCAGACGAACGTGGATTTAATCCTAAACAATCCAGCAGCTCCCAGGAGGACCGGCTCCTCCCGTCTAATGAAGTTTCTGAGATGTTCCAACAACAAATAAATAAGTAAACTGTCTCTGCACGAGCAGAAATGAGTTTACAGCAGAAGTAATGAAATTACAGTCAGACAGAAGGCAGTGGAGGGGGCGGAGTCACACTCAGAGGAGGAAAACCTTGTTGTTCAGCTGACAGGTGGAGACAGGAGGGGTGGAGTCTAATCTACGAGACATCAGGTGTCTGAGGGGGTGTAGGGTCCAAGTCAGAAGACCTCAGTCTATGGAGTCTAGTCCTCTACCTACAGGACCTCATGACATCACAGGATCCTCATGACCTGCAGGATCACTGTGACCTGCAGGATCACAGTGACCTGCAGGATCACGATGACCTGCAGGATCACTGTGACCTGCAGGATCACGGTGACCTGCAGGATCACGATGACCTGCAGGATCACTGTGACCTGCAGGATCACTGTGACCTGCAGGATCACGATGACCTGCAGGATCACGATGACCTGCAGGATCACTGTGACCTGCAAGATCAATGTGACCTGCAGGATCACGATGACCTGCAGGATCACAGTGACCTGCAGGATCACGATGACCTGCAGGATCACTGTGACCTGCAGGAGGACCCTGACAGGAAGGTGTTCCAGGATTCAGGCGTTAATGTGATAAATGTTTTTGACGGCGCCTCCTGCAGGAGGCTGTCAGGTTGCGGCAGCAGCCATTAGCACTGATTAGATCTCTCAACGTCACATTTTCATTTCCAGCCAGCTGAGCTGAGCTCATTGCGGTTGCTTATTATCACGCCTCCTTACTGTCATTTAATAACGGCGAGGAGCTCTGAGGAAATGTTTTACAGCGCCGCTCTCAAACCGATCGTTTTCCATCTGATTTACCTCCGCTGATTGATGGACGCCCAACAAACGAGAGGAGAATGAAAAATGGGTTTGGGTCTTATTCCAACCATCGGAAAGACAAACAAGTTTTTGTGTGAACATCAACACACACGTGTCAAACACACTCACATACACATGTTGCGTGATGGAGTGAGAGCAGTGCCTCATTTGTTTCTGCACTCGGCCGATGGCGGCGGCGGTGGCGGCATGATGAATGGCTGATGGAGGCCTGGCAGCATGGCAGAGGAAACAATTAGTGCCATGTTGATCTCTCCTCTTCCCCTCTGCCCTGCATCCATCCTTCATCCTCCTCTTCAGAACATCCTGGTCTCTGATTTACCTCCGTCTGGATCTGGTCTGTTTCTCTGACAGAAATCAGATGAAAACATTTATATCTGACATCTTGTAGCCCCGCCCCCTCCTGCTGATGATGGGTCTGTTTACAGTTCTTGGTTTTAAATGAGTCACTGAATCCAGCAGGAAGTGAAGAAGAGGAAGAAGATGAAGAAGATGAAGAAGATGAAGGTGATTCAGTCGTTAGATGTTCAGCTGACTCTTTAAAACTCAGAACAGAAACAGGTCAATCAGGAAACGATTCCTGACTGGAAACCACAAACAATACCTCCATCATCCCTCCATCATCCATGCATCATCCCTCCATCATCCCTCCATCATCCATGCATCATCCCTCCATCATCCCTCCATCATCCATGCATCATCCCTCCATCATACATGCATCATCCCTCCATCATCCCTCCATCATCCATCATCCCTCCATCATCCATCCATCATCCATCATCCCTCCATCATCCATCCATCATCCATCCATCATCCCTCCATCATCCCTCCATCATCCATGCATCATCCCTCCATCATCCATCATCCCTCCATCATCCATCCATCATCCCTCCATCATCCATCCATCCATCCATCATCCATCCATCCATCCATCATCCCTCCATCATCCATCCATCATACATCATCCATCCATCATCCATCCATCATCCATCCATCATCCATCCATCATCCCTCCATCATCCATCCATCATCCATCCATCATCCCTCCATCATCCATCCATCATCCATCCATCATCCCTCCACCATCCATCATCCCTCCATCATCCATCCATCATCCCTCCATCATCCCTCCATCATCCATCCATCATCCATCATCCATCCATCATCCATCCATCCATCCATCATCCCTCCATCATCCCTCCATCATCCATCCATCATCCATCCATCATCCATCAACCATCCATCAATCATCCATCAATCATCCATCAATCATCCACCATCCATCCATCATCCATCCATCATACATCATCCCTCCATCATCCATGCATCATCCCTCCATCATCCCTCCATCATCCATCATCCCTCCATCATCCATCCATCATCCATCCATCATCCCTCCATCATCCATCCATCATCCATCCATCATCCCTCCATCATCCATGCATCATCCCTCCATCATACAAGCATCATCCCTCCATCATCCCTCCATCATCCATCATCCCTCCATCATCCATCTATCATCCCTCCATCATCCATCCATCATCCATCCATCATCCATCCATCATCCATCATCCCTCCATCATCCATCCATCATCCATCATCCCTCCATCATCCATCCATCATACATCATCCCTCCATCATCCCTCCATCATCCATCATCCATCCATCATCCATCCATCATCCCTCTATCATCCATCCATCATCCCTCCATCATCCATCCATCATCCATCCATCCATCCATCATCCCTCCATCATCCCTCCATCATCCATCATCCCTCCATCATCCATCCATCATCCATCATCCCTCCATCANGGTTAGCCTCTGCACCAGCCGATCATGGAGCCGCTGACGCCGACTCGTTCAGACACCTCCGTACTTCGAGTGACTTCACGTCCACCGGGGCTAACCCGAGGCTCGTCAGACCAACGATCTCACCGACGAGCCTCCACCTCTCTCGCCGAGGCGATCTGGAGCGGTCTCAGCAGGTATCAACTCCGATCTGGTTAAACTGAGGCTCTTGATAAATAACACTCCTGTCAACTTAGCTCAGTTCCCCTCATAACTAGCTCCGACTCCCTAGAGATATAAATATCTCACGGGCTCTCGTCATTAACTCTCAGCTTAATAATATCAGAAGAATCTCTTAAGATGCACCATCTACCTCATATCTGTCTGTTCGTTCAATCTGTTTCTTTAATAAAATAACTGTAGTCTAAGTCTGCTTCTGGGTTATAACTTCTGGGTTATAACTTCCAAATATAACGTACGTAGGTCTTCCCTTTGAACCAGAAAGATCCTAGAAATCCTGCATAATAATTAGGTTAGTGAAGGTAGCTAACAGTGATTAGCCGTAAAACTGACAAAACTAAGCTAATAACCTTGCAGAAGTGTGTCCGTATTATAACAATAAAATCAGGTTATATTACGCTACAGTTCACAATCCTTCCTTTTTGTCGTTATTGATTCAGTGAAATGTGGAAACGGACTGATGAATTCTATTCAGCTGATGCGGTACACAACGGAGCACAGCAGTGTTCAGCTGTCGAGGCTTCCCGTCCGCTGATACTTATATGATGGCTTCATTTCTTAGTGCTATAATATATATATCATACTGTACTATACTATACTATTACTCGTTTTGATTATAAACAATATCTTTAGCTGGAAATGAACTCTGACTCTGGAAATCTCCACGTTTCAAATGGAACCGGAAATGGTCCCACGAGTTAATTTTAAACCGGAAGTTCTACTAAGAACTCTGTGCATAAAGCCTATTGATATGGATTGATCAGAATTAGCTATATGTATTGTTTATTTGAAAACTATTTACAGAGCAGCCTCAGAATTGAGATTCAATGTTTTTGATCACAATATTAAAGGCTGGGTTTTTCAGCCTTTTTGGAGCCAAGGTACACTTTATCATTGGAAAAAATCACCACAGGGCGATTTGCACAAACCCACCCAACACTCAGACCATTTGAACTCTGAGCTCATTGATGTTTGATAAAATTAGCAGGTTGAATTTGGTCCAATCAAACATTTTTAACACTAAAGCAAATGTATCTGTCAGGACTGCAGCTGTTTACTAAGGCTCACCCTGTTTGAATAGTTTTACTGTAAACTCTCATCTGTCCACCTGACAATAAAGGATTAGATTTAGTTTACAGGTGACCTGATTAAAGATCAACTGTATTTTTACATCAACTTCAAACTGATTTTTTCACCTGTCAAAAAGTGATTGTAGCATCCAGTTGATCTGTAATGGATTAAATCTGCCTCAAAATGACTTTATTTCTCTACTGTTTATTTGACAGCATGCAGGACTCTGTCATCATGTTTTAGTAAAACTACTTTTGGGGTATTTAGTATTTAATATGAGTCTCTGAAAACAACTGTAACCCTCTGATAAAGTCACTGACAGATACATGTGTTTTAGTGTTGATGTTTGATTTGTTGCATTTTAAGCTGTCAGTTTATGCTGGGAAACACAGCTGTGACGCGCGCTCCCGTTCACTTTATTATATTGAGAGGCGTGAGCCCCGCAGAGTTTACAGGACGTGATCAGATAACGGGACCTTCGTCCCTCAGCCAAAGAGAGGAGGAGTGACTGGAGAAAACAAAATCGAGTTAAGCTGACGGGTTTTTACACCGACCTTTTTTTTTTTCCCAAATGCTCATCACGCAGGATGAAAGATCCTGTGTGATGCCCGCTGATCTGGGGACACTGGGCCCCCAGATCAGCGGGCCCACGGACACTGGGCCCGCTGATCTGGTTTTATGGACCGGTCAGATCAAAGTATGAGTTTTAAAAAGTCTGGACCAACGCTAGTCCACCAGGAAACGCTCAGGTTCACCAGAGCCAGTCTGGTTGAGGCAGAGCTGCAGCGATCGCCTGTCCCCCCGCCTCCTCCTCCAAGCCGAACCAACTCCGAACCACACACTAGTTTGGTCCATTTCAGGAGGCCCTGCAGGTCCCGAGCTTGTCGCGGGCTGCAGTATCTTCTCATGGGCGCCGCGCGTCTGCTCAGTTACGCGCGGCGCACACTACACCTGGTCCTGGTCCAGGTGCGCGTCTCCTTAGGCGCTCTGTGTGATTGCCGGGCAGAGAGCGCGAACAGAGGACAGTCAGACAGTTACCCAATCAGAGGACAGTCAGACAGTTACCCAATCAGAGGACAGTCAGACAGTTACCCAATCAGAGGACAGTCAGACAGTTACCCAATCAGGACTTTCCTTCAGCCCGAGCACAGATAATAACGTGTTTCACTCGGATGATGCTCGTATTCGGGAAATATGCATTATCCGTACCGATACTCGTCTGAAACGGACATCCGGCTCATCCCTAGTAAATAACATGCCATTGTCACGCGTCGGTGCCAGGAATCACCAAATGCAGACTCTGGTTCTGTTTGGAGTCCGACCGCGCAGCAGATCCAGGACCGGGTCCAGGACCTGGCTGGACCGGGTCCAGGACCTGGCTGGACCGGGTCCTGGGTAAAAGGGAGACTCGCGGTGCCAGCACGCCTCCTCCTCCTGAACTGGACGTAACTAGTGTGTGGTGGGAGTCAGTTCGGAGAGGGGTGTCCAAACTTTTAAAGACAGGGGCCGAAACCTCCAAGTTAAAAGTCTTTGGGGCCAAATAAATGTCAGCTTTTTATTTTAAAAATGCAAAAATGGATTTAGAGGGATTTTCTGATTTACTTCTCAAAAATAGACATAGAAGGGTCTCATATGTTTGCTTCAGTAAGAGAAAAGCATCAGATTCCCTGGATTTGATTGGTTAATTGTTTTATAGTTTCTTGAAAATAAATTCTAGTCAGTTTTCAGCAACAAGAACTGGATCTGGGTCCCGGTTTCCTCAGTAAAGCAGCTGATTTAGTCCCATTTATGACAGAAGTTCACGTTTGCTGTTTAGAGTGTTGGTGGTTCCATTTACCAGGAAACTTAATTAAAAGAATAAACCTGGGTAATCAGGGCCGGTTCTAGGCATAGGCTGATTAGGCAACAGCCTAGGGCGCCCTCTGCTGGAGGGGGCGCCAAATTGTCCCTTTAAAAAAAAATTTAATTTATTTTGACAAACTGCTGGACACACCATTCATCTCATGTAAAGAGCAAAGTAAGTAATAAATAAATACATACATAAACTAAGTAAATAAATAAAAAAGCACAACTTTTGCTGCGTCAACGTGGCGCCTCATGGATTCCTGCTGCTGCCGCTGTGATCAGGTGGGGGAGAGGCGCGCTGCGCGCATCCCTCCGTCCGGTTGTTTATTGATAATCAGTGTTGGGAGTAACGACTTCCAAAGGTTATTAATTACTGTAATGCATTGCTTTTTTCGGTAACGCAGTAATGTAAGGCATTACAGAAAAAAAGCTGTAATATTTTAACGTCAGTGCGCGTTACAGTGCACGTTTAACCCGGATTGAGGCGGTGGGTTCTTCAGAGGAGAAACGTCACTCAGCGAAAAATGTGATCAGAGCAGAGATGAGTAAATCTGCAGCCAGTGAAACAAGTCCGGTTCTGTCCTGTCCGAAACTCGTGCGTGGTTCGGTTCAGAACTCGGTCCAGAGGGAAAACGCGGCCCGAGTCGTGCGCGCTCACGGTATCCAAGGCCCGTTAAGACATATTAGCGCATGCAGCGCTCCGTAAACTGAAGGGAGCAAACTGAGAAGAAGTTTCATGATAAAGAGTCACTCTGTTTTTCACGTCAGAAGTTGGAGAGTTCACTCTCTCGCCCACTGAGCAGAGGAAACGCGCGTCATGCAGCCTCTGCTGCAGGAGGGAGGAGCGGACAGGTGGAGGTAGGAGTCAGTCAAACTAATGAATAAGGAGCTTGTGCAGAGATATATATGTTTATAGATTTAAATATACTGTATATAGATATGATGGAATAATATATGGATAGGTAGGGATATATGGAGAGATATGGATGATAGATGGATGGATGGATAATAAATGATAGATGGATGGATGGATGATAAATGATGGATGGATAGATAGATAGATAAATGCATATCCAGATAGTTGTATATCTCCATGTATCCATCACATCACCTTCCACTGGATGTAGAATGAGCTACATTTATGGTCAAATCCATATTTACAGTATTTTTGGTGAGAGTAACTAAAAGTAATGCAAAAGTAGTGTAATGACTTACATTTAAAAACAGTAATATTGTAATTTAAGGGATTACTTAAAAATGACAGTAACCAGTAATAAATAATGCATTACAGTTTTGAAGTAACTTGCCCAACACTGCTGATAATGCATGATGAGCCTGTGACGTTGTCAGTGATAGCACCTTGTTAAAAGTCGCTGGCAGAATGAAAAGACAAAGCAAGCCCTCTGGGGCAGCCTTCAGGAAACGAAGAAAGGAAGAGGAGGAAAAACGGGCCCAAAGTAGAGGTATTTAATTAACATACATGAAATTGTGAACATTTTTCCTGGACCATCATTTAGCAAGTTAGCTAAGACTAAAGGGCTATCATGCTGTTGTGCCCCCTACTTATTATATGAATGATGTCATCAGTTCAAGTTTATCCAACTTTAGTACATCGCTTACTACTTAGAATTTGCAAAAGTTACGTTGTTTCTTTTCTGGGCAGTATAG
Organism: Callopanchax toddi; assembly: GCA_006937965.1. NCBI lineage: Eukaryota > Metazoa > Chordata > Actinopteri > Cyprinodontiformes > Nothobranchiidae > Callopanchax > Callopanchax toddi. The sequence continues at coordinate 809,421 of SSNR01000284.1, forward strand.
GGGGCACCAAAATCATTTTTCGCCTAGGGCACCATTCAGTCCAGGGTAATGAAAAACTAATACTTCAGATTGAACTGAAACATTTACGTTTAAAAAGACAATTTTTTAAAAAAGACTAAATTCTACCATTTTGGAAATGCAGCTGAGGGCCANACCCTCACCAGTTCGCCTATAGAGCCAATAGATCCACGGGGGACGCCATATCCACAGCTCTCCACTCTGCTCTGTCCCATCTAGAGCAGCAGAGGACCTATGTGCGGCTTCTCTTTGTGGACTTCAGCTCGGCATTTAATACCATCATTCCCAATAGACTGGTGACCAAACTACTAGACCTGGGTCTATCTTACTCCACCTGCCTCTGGATCAAGGACTTTCTGTCTGACCGCTCTCAAAGAGTCAAGGTTGGCCCCCACATCTCCTCAGCCCTCAGCCTCAGCACCGGCTCCCCCCAGGGCTGTGTGCTGAGTCCTCTACTCTTCACTCTTTACACTCACGACTGCACCCCCACCCACTCCAGCAACAGCATCTTGAAGTTTGCAGACGATACAACTGTGGTGGGACTCATCTCCGGGGGGGATGAGTCTGCATATCGGGACGAGGTGGAGCGGCTGACAGCGTGGTGCACAGATAACAACCTGGCTTTAAAGACAACAAAAACAAAGGAGATAGTGGTAGACTCCAGGAGGAATAAGGCTGACATTCAGCCCCTGTTTGTCAATGGAGAATGTGTGGAGAGGGTGTCAGACTTCAGGTTCCTGGGGGTCTACATAGAGGACCATCTGACCTGGGGCACACACACTAAGGCTGTCGTTAAGAAGGCACAGCAGAGACTGTACTTTCTGAGAACATTAAGGAACAACCATCTCAGACAAAAACTGCTTGTGTCCTTCTACCACTGCTGCACTGAGAGCATCCTAACATACTGCATGTGTGCGTGGTTCTCCAGCTGTACGGCTGCAGAGAAGAAAACACTTCAGAGGGTCGTCACCACAGCGGGAAAGATCATTGGCTGCCCTCTCCCCTCTATGGAAAATCTCTACAGCTCCCGCTGTCTTAGGAAGGCCCACAGTGTTCTCAGGGACCATCTCATCCCGGACACTCGCTCTTTGACCTGCTGCCCTCGGGCAGACGCTTCAGAACAATTAAAGCGAGAACAAACAGGTTGAAGAACTGTTTTTATGCCAGAGCGGTAATTGCACTCAATGCTGAGAAAACCTGATCATGGGAATTTGTGCAATAACTGCAGTGTGGGATGTTTTTAATTTTGATTTTAAAATTTTTATTCTGATTCTTAACCCTCAGCAACTGCTGTTTTAGTATTTTATCGTATTTTAGTATTTATTTTTTATGTTCAGGCACCTTAAGGACTGCACTTTCAATTTCGTTGTACCAGTACAATGACAATAAAGGTGATTCTGATTCTGATTCTGATCATCCCTCCATCATCCATCCATCATCCATCCATCCTCCATCCATCATCCCTCCATCATCCATCCATCATCCCTCCATCATCCATCCATCATACATCATCCATCCATCATCCATCATCCATCCATCATCCCTCCATCATCCATCCATCATACATCATCCATCCATCATCCATCCATCATCCCTCCATCATTCATCCATCATACATTATCCATCCATCATCCATCATCCCTCCATCATCCATCCATCATCCCTCC
>SSNR01000284.1:820182-838725 GCA_006937965.1 Callopanchax toddi
CCCCCCCCCCCCCCCTCAGCACAGTGGTTTAGAACAAACAATGAAGGGTTTCTTCAGGACACTTGATGAAACCTGGATTACTCATGATCTCATCACTGCTGCCTGGTACATGTGAATGGTTGGTCACAACATACGTCTTCTTGTTTGAGGGGGGGGGTTCAGGCAGTGTCTTCTTTCATAAAGAACTGATGTTGAGGATACTTTTATGTGTTCATTGAAAAAACAGCAATTAACTGCTGCTAGCAAAAGGCAGGTTTTTCTCCATTTTCCATATATGGTAAAAACGACATCATCAGGAAGAACAACCTTCAGAGCTCAAAGTGAAGCCTCAGACGAAGTGAAGGTTTTCACTTGAAGAGGATCAGAAACAGTGATCTGACTGGAATTCTAGGGACACATTTCTGTGTGTAGGGATGTCAACGTTCGGTATTTAGATTAAAAAGTAAAGAATTAAACATGAAAATCATTTAGAATACTCAACAATGTACAAACAGTTAACTATATGCACCAAAAAGGAGTTAAATATGATCAAACTCAAAAACACAAACAGTGTCTTTGGATCCATCAGGAGGTAAATGCTCTTATTCCTGTGTGTGTGCGTGCGTGCGTGCGTGTGTGTGTGTGTGTGTGTGTGTGTGCACATGTATGTGTATGTCATGACCTACTTGTAGTAACTATCATTGTGAAAGATTTATTGGCTCCGAGACCTGCTGTGACTGTTGTCTGTAGGGTCTCACACACACTCTTCATGCATTCAACCCACACACACACACACACACACACACACACACACACACACACACACGCAGGCTCTTTGGCTGACAGCGACGGATTGTTCCTACCTTGGACTGCAGGGAGAGTGGTCATTCATCAGCCTGACCTCGTTCTCAAACACACTCTTGATACTGTGTGATCTCACACACACACACACACACACACACACACACACACACACACACACACACACGTCTTCTGAGATATGCAGACAACCCATCAGTTCTGTGTTTTCCAAATCAATCAGATTCGTCCCCAAAAAGACAATGGTTCAGAAAGGAAGGTGAATTTGAATTTCCTTCATTTTAAAAACCTGATCTGGTCCTGAGACCTGGTCTGGTTCTGGACTCTCTGGACCTGAATGCTTCATGATGTCAGAGCCGATTTAGCCGTTCACATAACAATATTTAAACCTACTTTGGACCCAATCAACAATAAGGACACCCCCGATGACCGTAATGCTCTAAGGGTAACCTTAGTGCTCTCTGGTCTACTTGAACCTCAGGACCTCTCCTCTCACAAACTGGAGAGGTTCAACCTGTTAGATTGTCTTGGCCCAACATCACAGCATGTGGTGTTCACCCAGGACAGACATACAGCCTGTGGAATGTGACCTGTAGCCAATCAGAGAGCGAGGTGATGTAGGTATGCTGCATGGAGCGAAGGGAGTCCAACACCAACACATCTGTTTGTGTTCTTTGTTCTACCTGGAAACAGAACTCTCAGAGAGCATGGTTGTCTAGAATAAAAACAAAAGCTGTTTCCTCCTAAATCCTGTTGAATCTGGAGAACGTCTGAGATTTCACCTGACCTGTCTGGATTGTTTGTGAGTGAAATCGGTTCATGTGGGATGTGTTGTTTGTTCCGTGTGACCACACGCCTAACGCTGTGTGAACCAGGCTGAACTCTACAACAGGATTCTATGGATACTGATGTTATGGTTTCCTTTCCTTTGACCAGGACTCTCCTGTAGCTGAATGATGAGAGAAGTCTGAACCTGAGGAAAGTCACTCATTTACAATATTTCTCTTCCCGTCTGGAACCACCACCAGAAAGATCCAGACCCGGCAGCCAGAGCAGCAACGGTCCCCTCTAATCTAAATACTTTATCCCACTTCATTCTCTGCTGGGCTCGAAAACATCCCTGGCCATTACAGATTCTTTTTTTTTCAATTTCTTCTCACAGCTATGGAAAAAGAACAATTGAGAAATAAACACACACACACACACACACACACAGATGAAAACCTAATCAGATCCCGTTCAGTCTACGGAATCCCAAACCTATTTATCAGTTCTTCTCATTTCTCTGCTCAGGCCGCTTTTATTTTCTCTTCAATTTGAGGACGTGAAATTAATTTGAGTTTCCACAGCATGACGAGAGAGGTGTGTTCACCAGAGAAAACAAAGAGCAATCACCGTACCAGCCAGGGACGGTGGACATGTTGTCTCCTCTTGCTCCCAGCATGCACTGGGACAGAACCACACTCAGACACCCAAGTGAAGAAGAGTTAACCCTCCACAATCCAAGGATCTGAGCGAGGCCGGATGTAGGCATGGGCAAGGGGGGCATTGCCCCCCCCCCCCCCAAATTCCATGACTGCCCCCCCAAACGCGATTGCATGCAGAAAAAACAAATTTTAAAAATATTTCTGTGAAAAATGGTCAGAGTGAGCGCTCTCTTCCATCAGTCCTCATTCAAAGTAGCTACTGATGAATGATACTGAAAGAAAGAAAAACAAAAAACACAAAAAAGAACAAAAAACAAAAAAAAGAACAAAAAAGAACAAAAAAGAACAAAAAACACAAAAAAAACAAAAAACACACAAAAAAACAAAAAACACAAAAAAGAACCCAAAAAAAACAAACAAAAAACATAAAACAAACAAAAAAGAAGAAAAAACACACAAAAAAGAACAAAAAAACACAAAAAAGAACAAAAAACACAAAAAAGAACAAAAAAACAAAAAACACACACAAAAAACACAAAAAAGAACCAAAAAAACACAAAAAAGAACAAAAATACACCAAAAAGAACAAAAATACACAAAAAAGAACAAAAAACACACAAAAACGAACAAAAAACACAAAAAAGAACAAAAAACACAAAAAAGAACAAAAACACACAAAAAAGAACAAAAACACAAAAAAGAACACAAAAAACACAAAAAAGAACAAAAAACAAAACAAAAAAACACAAAAAGAACAAAAAACACAAAAAACAAAACAAAAAAGAACAAAAAACAAAACAAAAAACACAAAAAAAGAACAAAAAACACAACAAAGAACCAAAAAATATATATATATATAAAACGAACAAAAAAACGAAACAAAAAACACAAAAAAGAACAAAAATACACAAAAAAGAACAAAAATACCCAAAAAAGAACAAAAAAACACAAAAACACAAAAAAGTACAAAAAAACACAGAAAAGAACAAAAACACACAAAAAAGAACAAAAACACACAAAAAAGAACAAAAACACAAAAAAGAACACAAAAAACACAAAAAAGAACAAAAAAACAAAACAAAAAACAAAACAAAAAACACAAAAAAGAACAAAAAACACAAAAAACAAAAAAGAACAAAGACCAAAACAAAAAACACAAAAAGAACACAAAAAAGAACAAAAAACAAAACAAAATACAAAAAAAGAACAAAAAAACACAAAAAGAACAAAAAACACAGAAAGAACAAAAAAACAAAAAGACCAAAGAAACAACCAAAAAACACAAAAAGAACAAAAAACACAAAAAACAAAAAAGAACAAAAAGCTAAACAAAAAACACAAAAAAGAACACAAAAAAGAACAAAAAACGAAACAAAATAGAAAAAAAACAAAAAACACAAAAAGACCAAAGAAACAACCAAAAAACACAAAAAGAACAAAAACAAAACAAAAAACAGAAAAGAACAAAAAACAAAAAAGAACAAAAAAACACAAAAAGAACAAAAAACACAAAAAAAGAGCAAAAAACACAACAAAGAACCAAAAAATATATATATAAAACGAACAAAAAAACACAACAAAAAAACAAAAAAGGACAAAAAGAACACAAAAAGAACAAAAAAGAACAAAAAAACACAAAAAGAACAAAAAACACAAAAAAGAGCAAAAAACACAACAAAGAACCAAAAAAATATATATATATAAAACGAACAAAAAAACAAAACAAAAAAACAAAAAAGGACAAAAAACACACACAAAAAGAACAAAAAAACACAAAAAGAACAAAAAAGAACAAAAAACACAAAAAGACAAAAAAACAAACAAAAAACACACAAAAAAGAACAAAAAACACACAAAAAAGAACAAAAAACACAAAAAGGAACAAAAAACAAAATAAGAAAACACAAAAAAGAACAACCAAACACAAAAAGAACAAAAAAACACACAAAAAGAACAAAAAACACAAAAAAGAACAAAAATACACAGAAAAGAACAAAAAAACACAAAAAAGAACCAAAAAAACACAAAAAAGAACAAAAAAACACAAAAAAGAACAAAAAAACAAAACACAAACAAGAACAAAAACAAAAACACAAAAAAGAACAAAAAAACACAAAAATGAACAAAAAAACAACCACAAAAAACCCAAAACCAAACCTAACCTAACCAGATGAGGTCAGCCTCAACAGGCATCAGCCAGTGTCCTACTTGTTCCGTCCCAAGCCCGGGTAAATGCAGAGGGTAGGGATCAGATATGAACATAAATCTATGGATAGAGGAACTGATATGATGATGGTATTGTTTTTGATGCATTTAAGGGATTTGGGGGGTGTGATGACCAAAACATTCTTAGCATGTCCAGACTGCGCCCCCCCCGATATTCTACCTGCCCCCCTCAGTGGGGCTGGATAGATCCGGCCCTGGATCTGAGTCAGCTTTAGCCTTAGAAACGCAAAAAAAAAAGAAGTTCCATTAAAGACTTTGAATTGTACATACTGATGCCAGCTTCAGTCCTCATCACAAACAGCACATTTTCATTGTTTTATTCAATGTAACTCCTTAAATAGCAGTTTGTGTTTTTAGTTAATTTCAAAAAGAGAAAAAGATGAATAATTTTCCATCATCTAAATATAAAATAGTTAGTCTTTAGGTTGGGATTATCAAAGCCTGAAACTCCAAGCAGGTCCTTTTAGTTTTGAATCATTAACGTGTCCACCTCTCAGGCTCCATCATATTTTTCTAACATAACCAGGAGGTAACTAGCTGCCCCTCATGGACCGCCCTCTACCATATATGGAACAACTAGCGCCACCTTGTGGAAAACATTAAAAAGGAACATTTTTGTCCCTTAGAATCCATAAAACATTGAAATCCTTCTGCAATGGCAGCAAATCAAAATGTCTTTCTACTATTGTTTATGTTTTAAATGCACATGTGGCACTTTATATGTCACTGGCATCAAAAGAGCCAGAGTAATCCAGAGGAAACATCTACAACATCAGAATTACAGTCAGCAGGAGGATGAATCATCACGAGCAGACGCCAGCAGCATCAGCAGCACACCCTAATCTGATTGGGTCTCGATTAAAATGGTGGGAATTGGATCTGAGGTAAAAGGCCACATCAGGAAGGAACTAATGGGTCTGACGGCGCCCAGGAAGATGAATGACTGCCTGTGAGACGGAGGAAGGCTGGAGCTCTGGGTTCTACATCCATCTATTACAGGGAATGCTCCCTTCATCGCATCTCCTCCTCCTCCTCCTCACACAGTGACCTCCACGTGGAGACGAAGGCCCTCCTCCTCCTCCTCCCTTTGTTCTGCTCTACCCATACTCTCAGTTATCTGTCACTCTCATCCATGTGACCTGCTGGAAGTCCCTTTGTTTCTTTATTTCTTTGAGTCTCCTTTTATCTGAATAACACGTTTGAAGTCAGCTGAGGTCACTTTACCAAATCAAGTAAGATGTAAAGCAAAAAAACCGAGAAAAGATTTAAACAGAAGACTACTCGTGGATAAGAGTCAGAGGAGGTCACCCAGAGGCTTACGGGGTCCCACCATGGAGCCAGGCCTACATGGTGTCATCACTGTGGACCCACCTTCTGCAGGAGGAGCATGAAGGGTCCAGTCTAGAGCATTGTGGATCAGGTAGACCACAATGTGAGCTTGGCAGTCCGATCCCCGGACAAGAAAACTGGTTTTTGGGAGGTGGAGCGTTTCCTCTCTGGCAGGTAGGAAGCTGGAGGTTGTTGAATAGTTTGAGCTCCAACTAGATAGAGTCTGACTCACCTCGACACTTAGCGCTGGCTCTGGACCCCGAGTCCTGGAGAGGGGCTGGACTCTCTTTAGGCTGCAGTTGCTCCAGGTGAGTGGGGGGGGGGGCGTTTCTGTTAGCCTGGTACTCCATACTCAGCCTGTATGTTGAGGGATGAAATGGGTCAGGGGACCGGTCCTGACTGCTGTTTACAATCAGATCAGACCGGATCGGACCGGACCGGACCGGTACCTCCACCAGGTCCCTCTGACCACCACCAGGTCCCTCAGACCACCACCAGGTCCCTCTGACCACCACCAGGTCCCTCAGACCAACACCAGGTCCCTCAGACCTCCACCAGGTCCCTCTGATCTCCACCAGGTCCCTCTGATCACCACCAGGTCCCTCTGACCTCCACTAGGTCCCTCTGACCTCCACCAGGTCCCTCTGACCTCCACCAGGTCCCTCTGACCACCACCAGGTCCCTCTGACCACCACCAGGTCCCTCTGACCACCACCAGGTCCCTCTGACCACCACCAGGTCCCTCTGACCTCCACCAGGTCCCTCTGACCACCACCAGGTCCCTCTGACCACCACCAGGTCCCTCTGACCACCACCAGGTCCCTCTGACCACCACCAGGTCCCTCTGACCTCCACCAGGTCCCTCTGACCTCCACCAGGTCCCTCTGACCTCCTTCTGTAAACATCTGATGGTGGACCCAAACATCTCGTTAATCTCGACGTTCTGGTTTGGATTCGTCTTGTATCTGTTTCCTACTTTTAAAGTCTTTTCTGGCTGCTCTGTTGATGTTTGTAGGGTTTTAATCTAAACCTCCTAGTCAGGTCTGTGGGACCTGATGACTCCAGGCTGGATGACGACCTGTTTCTTCAGACTATTGAATCCGTTCTTCTTTGTTTCTTATCTTTTGTGTCTTTAACCTGATGTATGTTATTTCTTCTCCTTGGTGTGGAGCACCTTGTGGTCTTTGTCTTAAAGGTGGTGAATAAATCAACCAGCTGCTCTGGTGATGACTGGATTTATTCTGGTTTTACTGGTTTTCCCTGTAAACCATGTGGGACTGGGAGTCTTCATCCTGGTTAGAGCCGTCCAGCTGATTGGCTCTGTGGAGCGTTGAGAGGTCTGCTGGATGAAGGTGAGCAGCTTTCACGCTCCAGAGGACAAAGGAACATGACGGCTGCAGATGACATCACTTTGTTCTGCAGCTGCAGAGACAGATTTATGATCTCTTTATAATATTACAGCTGCTGTCTCTAGCCTTTCAAAAGAAGTGATCCCTCACTGGGAGCTGATTTCATTTGTGTCCCGGTGACATTAGGCTGTTTACTGGAGCCAAATGTAAATGTCCACCACTCAGGAGACAGTCAGAGCGGTGGGACAGAAGACATGTCCAACATGAAGTCATGTAACCGGATTTATTCCTCTGACTTGAGCAGAAAGGGTCTACAGAGATATCTGCTGGAATCCTGGTGTTCTACATGCAATAATATAAAAGTCAGCTAAACGCAGCTCTTCATCCAGGTGTCGAGTCCAGCAGGAACCTGTTCATATTTAATAATAAGCTGTGATGTGACATATAGTCACATTATAAAGACGACTGCGTCCTGGAGGAGCTACTCTGTCTGAACAGAGGGTCTTACTGAAATCAGTGAACTGAGAACTTTTTGTAACTTTTACACAGAAACACACAAATGACAGGATGAATGAAACGTCCCTTTAATGGAGTCCACTGGGCTCAGAGGTTATGATAAGACAGCAGAGAGATGCTTGTTTTCATTAGAATTCTGGATGTTCTGAGTGGCTCGGAGTCTGTTCAGTTTAAATGTTTTGTCTCGTTTTAAAACTGGATTAAAAAAGAACTGACTGATATCTCCTCCGTGAACCGTCACCTTATCGTGGTGGAGGACTCTGAGTGCCCTAATGATCCTAGCAGCCATGTTGTCTGGGGCACTTGTGCCCCTGGTAGGGTCACCCATGGCAAATTGGTCCTAGGTGAGGGGTGAGACAAAGTGCGGTTCAAAAGACTCTTCATGGAAATACAATCATGGAGCCAGTGTACCCGGCCCGGAGGGTTACCGGGGTCCCGCCCTGGAGCCAGGCCTGGGGTTGGGGCCCGTGAGCGAGCGCCTGGTGGCCGGGCTTTCGCCCATGGGGCCCGACCGGGCCCAGCCTGAACTGGATACATGGGCTCATCCACCTGTGGGCCCACCACCTGCAGGAGGAGAGTGAAGGGTCCGGTGCAATGTGGATCGGATGGCAGACCGAGGCGGGAGCTTTGGCGATCCGATCCCCGGATGGGAAAACTGGCTATCGGGACATGGAACGTCACCTCTCTGGCGGGGAAGGAGCTGGAGCTTGTGGAAGAGGCTGAGCGATACCGGCTAGATATAGTTGGGCTCACCTCGACACATAGCGTTGGCTCTGGAACCCGAGTCCTGGAGAGGGGTTGGACTCTCTTGTATGCTGGAGTTGCTCCGGGTGAGAGGCGGAGGGCTGGGGGGGGCTTTCTGTTAGCCCCATGACTCTCTGCCTGTATGTTGGGGTTTACCCCGGGGGATGAAAGGGTAGCTTCCCTGCGCCTTCGGGTTGGGGAACGGGTCCTGACTGTTGTTTGTGCTTATGCTCCAAATAGCAGCTCAGAGTACCCACCCTTTTTGGAGTCTCTGGGACGAGTGCTGGATAGCGCTCCTACTGGGGACTCCATAGTCCTGCTGGGGGACTTCAACGCTCACGTGGGCAATGACAGCGTGACCTGGAGGGGCGTGATTGGGAGGAACGGCCCGCCCAATCTGAACTCGAGTGGTGTTCTGTTATTGGACTTCTGTGCAAGTCGCAGTTTGGCCATAACAAACACCATGTTGGAACATCAGGATGCCCACCGGTACACCTGGTACCAGGGCAGCCTAGGTTACAGGTCGATGATTGACTTTATAGTTGTATCATCTGACCTGAGACCGTATGTTTTGGACACTCGGGTGAAGAGAGGAGCGGAGCTGTCAGCTGATCACCACCTGGTGGTGAGTTGGATCAGGTGGCAGACCTGGTAGACCCAAACGTATAGTGAGGGTCTGCTGGGAACGCCTGGCAGAAGAGCCTGTCAAGATGGTCTTCAACTCCCACCTCCGGCAGAGCTTCGACCGCGTCCCGAGAGCAGTGGGGGACATTGAGTCCGAATGGGCCTTGTTCCGCTCTGCGATTGTTGAGGTGGCTGTTGCTAGCTGTGGTCGCAAGGTAGCCGGTGCCAGTCGTGGCGGTAACCCCCGTACCCGCTGGTGGACACCAGAGGTTAGGGGAGCCGTCAGGCTGAAGAAGGAGGCCTACAAGGCATGGCTAGTCTGTGGGTCTCCAGAGGCAGCAGATAGGTATCGGAGGGCCAAGCGGGGTGCAGCAGTGGCAGTTTCCGAGGCGAAATCTCGAGCGTGGGAGGAGTTTGGTGAGACCATGGAGAAAGACTATCGATCGGCTCCAAAGAGGTTCTGACAAACCATCCGACGCCTCAGGGGAGGAAGGCAGCAACTTGCTCACACTGTTTACAGTGGGGACGGGGAGCTGCTGACGTCAACTGGGGCTATAGTCGGGTGGTGGAAGGAATACTTTGAGGAGCTCCTCAATCCCACCGACGCGCATTCCTATGAGGAACCAGAGCTGGGAGACCTGGGGACGGACTGTCCAATCTCTGGGGCAGAAGTCGCTGAGGTAGTCAAACAACTACACAGCGGCGGAGCCCCAGGGGTGGATGAGATCCGACCTGGGTATCTCAAGGCGATGGATGTTGTAGGACTGTCGTGGCTGACACGTCTCTGCAACATTGCGTGGTCATCGGGGGCAGTTCCTGTGGAGTGGCAGACCGGGGTGGTGGTTCCCATTTTTAAGAAGGGGGACCAGAGGGTGTGTTCCAACTATAGGGGGATCACACTCCTCAGCCTCCCTGGAAAGGTCTACTCCAGGGTCCTGGAGAGGAGGGTCCGGTCGATGGTTGAACCTCAGATAGAAGAGGAGCAATGTGGTTTTCGTCCTGGTCCTGGAACTGTGGACCAGCTCTTTACCCTCGCTAGGGTGATGGAGGGGTCATGGGAGTTTGTCCAACCAGTCCACATGTGTTTTGTGGATTTGGAGAAGGCTTATGACCGTGTCCCCAGGGACACCCTGTGGGGGGCGCTCCAGGAGTACGGGGTGGATGGTCTTTTGTTAAGGGCCATTCAGTCCCTGTACCAGAGGAGTGTGAGTCTGGTCCGCATAGCCGGCAGTAAGTCGGACCTGTTCCCAGTGAGGGTTGGACTCCTCCAGGGCTGCCCTTTGTCACCGGTCCTGTTCAGAACCTTTATGGACAGGATTTCTAGGCGCAGCCGTGGTGTGGAGGGGGTGGAGTTTGGTGACAGGAGAATCTCGTCTCTGCTTTTTGCGGATGATGTGGTCCTCCTAGCTTCATCAGGCTCTGACCTTCAGCTCTTACTGGGGAGGTTCACAGCCGAGTGTGAAGCGGCTGGGATGAGGATCAGCACCTCCAAGTCTGAGGCCATGGTTCTCGGTCGGAAAAGGGTGGCTTGCCAACTCCATGTAGGGAGAGAGGTCCTGCCTCAAGTGGAGGAGTTCAAGTATCTCGGGGTCTTGTTCACGAGTGAGGGAAGGAGGGAGATGGACAGGCGGATTGGGGCAGCGTCTGCAGTGATGGACGCTGAACCGGTCTGTTGTGGTGAAGAAGGAGCTGAGCCGGAAAACAAGGCTCTCGATTTACCGGTCGATCTACCTCCCAGTCCTCACCTGGTCATGAGCTTTGGGTAATGACCGAAAGAACGAGATTGCCGATACAAGCGGCCAAAATCAGTTTTCTCCGCAGGGTGGCCGGGCTCAGCCTTAGGGATAGGGTGAGGAGCTCGGACATTCGGGAGAGACTCGGAGTAGAACCGCTGCTCCTCCATGTAGAGAGGAGCCAGCTGAGGTGGTTCAGGCATCTTGTTAGGACGCCCCCTGGACGCCTCCCCAGGGAGGTGTTTCAGGCATGTCCTGCCGGCAGGAGGCCCCCGGGTCGACCCAGGACACGCTGGAGAAAATATATCTCTGGTTTGGCCCTGGAGCGCCTTGGGATCCTGCTGGAGGAGCTGGTAGAAGTGGCTGGGGAGAAGACCGTCTGGAGCTCCCTAATTGGGATGCTGCCCCCGCGACCCGGATAAGTGGAAGAAGATGAGACGAGACGAGACTGACTGATATGAAAACGTGACGTTTACCTAACAGCTGAACAAACGCTTAAGGCCGGTTCACACGGCAGGATTTTCAAATTGTCGGCAGATTTTAAATCCTAAGAGACCACACACGTGGCGAGAAATTTTCCNTGTAGTCTAGAGGGGTCTAGTTGTCTCTGTAGTCTAGAGGGGTCTAGTTGTCTCTGTAGTCTAGAGGGGTCTAGATGTCTCTGTAGTCTAGAGGGGTCTACTCTAGATGTCTCTGTAGTCTAGAGGGGTCTACTCTAGATGTCTCTGTAGTCTAGAGGGGTCTACTCTAGATGTCTCTGTAGTCTAGAGGGGTCTACTCTAGATGTCTCTGTAGTCTAGAGGGGTCTACTCTAGATGTCTCTGTAGTCTAGAGGGGTCTACTCTAGATGTCTCTGTAGTCTAGAGGGGTCTACTCTAGATGTCTCTGTAGTCTAGAGGGGTCTACTCTAGATGTCTCTGTAGTCTAGAGGGGTCTACTCTAGATGTCTCTGTNGTCGGGTGGTGGAAGGAATACTTTGAGGAGCTCCTCAATCCCACCGACGCGCATTCCTATGAGGAACCAGAGCTGGGAGACCTGGGGACGGACTGTCCAATCTCTGGGGCAGAAGTCGCTGAGGTAGTCAAACAACTACACAGCGGCGGAGCCCCAGGGGTGGATGAGATCCGACCTGGGTATCTCAAGGCGATGGATGTTGTAGGACTGTCGTGGCTGACACGTCTCTGCAACATTGCGTGGTCATCGGGGGCAGTTCCTGTGGAGTGGCAGACCGGGGTGGTGGTTCCCATTTTTAAGAAGGGGGACCAGAGGGTGTGTTCCAACTATAGGGGGATCACACTCCTCAGCCTCCCTGGAAAGGTCTACTCCAGGGTCCTGGAGAGGAGGGTCCGGTCGATGGTTGAACCTCAGATAGAAGAGGAGCAATGTGGTTTTCGTCCTGGTCCTGGAACTGTGGACCAGCTCTTTACCCTCGCTAGGGTGATGGAGGGGTCATGGGAGTTTGTCCAACCAGTCCACATGTGTTTTGTGGATTTGGAGAAGGCTTATGACCGTGTCCCCAGGGACACCCTGTGGGGGGCGCTCCAGGAGTACGGGGTGGATGGTCTTTTGTTAAGGGCCATTCAGTCCCTGTACCAGAGGAGTGTGAGTCTGGTCCGCATAGCCGGCAGTAAGTCGGACCTGTTCCCAGTGAGGGTTGGACTCCTCCAGGGCTGCCCTTTGTCACCGGTCCTGTTCAGAACCTTTATGGACAGGATTTCTAGGCGCAGCCGTGGTGTGGAGGGGGTGGAGTTTGGTGACAGGAGAATCTCGTCTCTGCTTTTTGCGGATGATGTGGTCCTCCTAGCTTCATCAGGCTCTGACCTTCAGCTCTTACTGGGGAGGTTCACAGCCGAGTGTGAAGCGGCTGGGATGAGGATCAGCACCTCCAAGTCTGAGGCCATGGTTCTCGGTCGGAAAAGGGTGGCTTGCCAACTCCATGTAGGGAGAGAGGTCCTGCCTCAAGTGGAGGAGTTCAAGTATCTCGGGGTCTTGTTCACGAGTGAGGGAAGGAGGGAGATGGACAGGCGGATTGGGGCAGCGTCTGCAGTGATGGACGCTGAACCGGTCTGTTGTGGTGAAGAAGGAGCTGAGCCGGAAAACAAGGCTCTCGATTTACCGGTCGATCTACCTCCCAGTCCTCACCTGGTCATGAGCTTTGGGTAATGACCGAAAGAACGAGATTGCCGATACAAGCGGCCAAAATCAGTTTTCTCCGCAGGGTGGCCGGGCTCAGCCTTAGGGATAGGGTGAGGAGCTCGGACATTCGGGAGAGACTCGGAGTAGAACCGCTGCTCCTCCATGTAGAGAGGAGCCAGCTGAGGTGGTTCAGGCATCTTGTTAGGACGCCCCCTGGACGCCTCCCCAGGGAGGTGTTTCAGGCATGTCCTGCCGGCAGGAGGCCCCCGGGTCGACCCAGGACACGCTGGAGAAAATATATCTCTGGTTTGGCCCTGGAGCGCCTTGGGATCCTGCTGGAGGAGCTGGTAGAAGTGGCTGGGGAGAAGACCGTCTGGAGCTCCCTAATTGGGATGCTGCCCCCGCGACCCGGATAAGTGGAAGAAGATGAGACGAGACGAGACTGACTGATATGAAAACGTGACGTTTACCTAACAGCTGAACAAACGCTTAAGGCCGGTTCACACGGCAGGATTTTCAAATTGTCGGCAGATTTTAAATCCTAAGAGACCACACACGTGGCGAGAAATTTTCCTTTAAAAATGGTGGACACTGACCGTCCTGATCCTACAGTGTGTGGTGGGCTCACACACGAACCGATTTTACACACAAACATTCTCAGATCAGACGTGAAATCTCGCAGAACTTCACGAGATCAAACGTGACTTTGGAGTAAACAAACATGAAAGCTTTTACTTTTATTAAAAACAATGAACGGGAGGTGTTTTGGGCACGTCCTGCTGGCAGGAGACCCCCGGGTCGACCCAGGACGATCTGGAGGAAATACATCTCCAGGTTGACCGGGGGGAACGCCGGGCGTCCCAGCTGAGGAGCTGGCAGACTTGGCCGGGGAGAGGATGGCCTGGGATGCCTGGCTGCCCCCGCGACCCGAACCCGGAAGAAGGCCAGGTGAGGAAAATGAACTTGTGACTGTTTTAAATAATCCCAGCAGCTGTTTTGATGAGAGATTAATTTCGCTCCGCGCAGCAGAGTCTGTCAACTCGCTCTCTGATTGGCTACACGTCAATCTCTGCAGGCAGATTCTCGGGGGACACCACACGCTGCGATGTCGGGTCTAGACAATCCAACATGTTCGATTTCACAGATTTGCGATCGGAGCGGTTCTGACGGCGTTCCAAGCGGACCAGAGCGCTCTTAACCCTCCACACACGAGAGGGTTATCTGACAAGATTATCTTTAATGATCAGGCGCGTCTTAAGATTGTCGGAGGAGGAGAATCGGGCAAAAATCCTGCCGTGTGAACCGGCCTTAATTCTGATGTGTGTGTGACCTGCCATGATGTTCACTTTCACAGCAAAGTCAAACCAAACTGATTTAGACTTTTCCCTGGAAAGGAAATTATAGCTGCTGATTAGCACACACACACACACACACACACACACACACATACACACACACACACACACACACACACACACAGAGTAAACAGAGAGAACCTGATGACTGTCAGCTGCAGCAGATCCTCCTGTTTCTCATCACAAACTCAAATTTACTCTGGAATTCTGCCAACATGTAACACACACACACACACACCACACCTCTGCTGTGTGTGTGTGTGTGTGTGTGTGTGTGTGTGTGTGTGTGTGTGTGTGTGTGTGTGTGTGTGTGTGTGTGTGTGTGTGTGTGTGTGTGTGTGTGTGTGTGTGTGTGTGTGTGTGTGTGTGTGTGTGTGTGTGTGTGTGTGTGTGTGTGTGTGTGTGTGTGTGTGTGTGTGTGTTGTGTGTGTGTGTGTGTGTGGGGAAGGGATGGGTTCATGTGTACTACCCAGGGTTGCCAGATTGGAACTATTAAAGTATCATAGACTACTGATGACCCACTGCTGTAACATCAGAGGATCACTGTAGTCTCTAAAGCAGTTTTAGCTCTAAAGAATCTAACACGATGATTAAAACAAGCTTCTCTTACAGATTACAGACAGAAAAGGGTCACATTATTATATTTATGGAATTATTGATGTACAGAGTGCAACTACAGATATGATCATTATCATTTGTCTGGCTACACCGTGTGCCCGTCTACAGCATGATGTGGTTCTTTGTGGAAACACGGTAGAAAACTGTTAGACCGTCAGCTCTGGTCTCACAGAGTCCAGGCTAGACAACTGTGGCTGATGGACTCTGACTGCTTGACCACCCCTGTTCTAGAGGGGTCTACTCTAGATGTCTCTGTAGTCTAGAGGGGTCTAGATGTCTCTGTAGTCTAAAGGGGTCTAGATGTCTCTGTAGTCTAGAGGGGTCTACTCTAGATGTCTCTGCAGTCTAGAGGGGTCTAGATGTCTCTGTAGTCTAGAGGGGTCTAGTTATCTCTGTAGTCTAGAGGGGTCTACTCTAGATGTCTCTGTAGTCTATAGGGGTCTAGATGTCTCTGTAGTCTAGAGGGGTCTAGTTGTCTCTGTAGTCTATAGGGGTCTAGTTGTCTCTGTAGTCTATAGGTGTCTACTCTAGATGTCTCTGTAGTCTCGAGGGGTCTAGTTGTCTCTGTAGTCTAGAGGGGTCTAGATGTCTCTGTAGTCTAGAGGGGTCTACTCTAGATGTCTCTGTAGTCTAGAGGGGTCTAGTTGTCTCTGTAGTCTAGAGGGGTCTAGATGTCTCTGTAGTCTAGAGGGGTCTACTCTAGATGTCTCTGTAGTCTAGAGGGGTCTACTCTAGATGTCTCTGTAGTCTAGAGGGGTCTACTCTAGATGTCTCTGCAGTCTAGAGGGGTCTAGATGTCTCTGTAGTCTAGAGGGGTCTAGATGTCTCTGTAGTCTAGAGGGGTCTACTCTAGATGTCTCTGCAGTCTAGAGGGGTCTAGATGTCTCTGTAGTCTAGAGGGGTCTAGATGTCTCTGTAGTCTAGAGGGGTCTAGATGTCTCTGTAGTCTAGAGGGGTCTACTCTAGATGTCTCTGTAGTCTAGAGGGGTCTAGTTGTCTCTGGAGTCTAGAGGGGTCTAGTTGTCTCTGTAGTCTAGAGGGGTCTAGTTGTCTCTGTAGTCTAGAGGGGTCTAGTTGTCTCTGTAGTCTAGAGGGGTCTAGATGTCTCTGTAGTCTAGAGGGGTCTACTCTAGATGTCTCTGTAGTCTATAGGGGTCTACTCTAGATGTCTCTGTAGTCTAGAGGGGTCTACTCTAGATGTCTCTGTAGTCTAGAGGGGTCTACTCTAGATGTCTCTGCAGTCTAGAGGGGTCTACTCTAGATGTCTCTGTAGTCTAGAGGGGTCTAGATGTCTCTGTAGTCTAGAGGGGTCTAGTTGTCTCTGTAGTCTAGAGGGGTCTACTCTAGATGTCTCTGTAGTCTAGAGGGGTCTACTCTAGATGTCTCTGTAGTCTAGAGGGGTCTAGTTATCTCTGTAGTCTAGAGGGGTCTAGTTATCTCTGTAGTCTAGAGGGGTCTACTCTAGATGTCTCTGTAGTCTCGAGGGGTCTAGATGTCTCTGTAGTCTAGAGGGGTCTACTCTAGATGTCTCTGTAGTCTAGAGGGGTCTAGATGTCTCTGTAGTCTAGAGGGGTCTAGTTGTCTCTGTAGTCTAGAGGGGTCTACTCTAGATGTCTCTGTAGTCTAGAGGGGTCTACTCTAGATGTCTCTGTAGTCTAGAGGGGTCTACTCTAGATGTCTCTGTAGTCTAGAGGGGTCTAGTTGTCTCTGTAGTCTAGAGGGGTCTAGATGTCTCTGTAGTCTAGAGGGGTCTAGATGTCTCTGTAGTCTAGAGGGGTCTAGATGTCTCTGTAGTCTAGAGGGGTCTAGTTGTCTCTGTTGTCTAGAGGGGTCTACTCTAGATGTCTCTGTAGTCTAGAGGGGTCTAGTTGTCTCTGTAGTCTAGAGGGGTCTAGTTGTCTCTGTAGTCTAGAGGGGTCTAGATGTCTCTGTAGTCTAGAGGGGTCTTCTCTAGATGTCTCTGTAGTCTCGAGGGGTCTAGTTGTCTCTGTAGTCTAGAGGGGTCTACTCTAGATGTCTCTGTAGTCTCGAGGGGTCTAGATGTCTCTGTAGTCTAGAGGGGTCTAGATGTCTCTGTAGTCTAGAGGGGTCTAGATGTCTCTGTAGTCTAGAGGGGTCTAGTTGTCTCTGTAGTCTAGAGGGGTCTAGTTGTCTCTGTAGTCTAGAGGGGTCTAGATGTCTCTGTAGTCTAGAGGGGTCTACTCTAGATGTCTCTGTAGTCTAGAGGGGTCTACTCTAGATGTCTCTGTAGTCTAGAGGGGTCTAGTTGTCTCTGTAGTCTAGAGGGGTCTAGATGTCTCTGTAGTCTAGAGGGGTCTAGATGTCTCTGTAGTCTAGAGGGGTCTACTCTAGATGTCTCTGTAGTCTAGAGGGGTCTAGTTGTCTCTGGAGTCTAGAGGGGTCTAGATGTCTCTGTAGTCTAGAGGGGTCTACTCTAGATGTCTCTGTAGTCTAGAGGGGTCTAGATGTCTCTGTAGTGTAGAGGGGTCTACTCTAGTTGTCTCTGGAGTCTAGAGGGGTCTAGATGTCTCTGTAGTCTAGAGGGGTCTAGTTGTCTCTGGAGTCTAGAGGGGTCTAGATGTCTCTGTAGTCTAGAGGGGTCTAGTCTAGATGTCTCTGTAGTCTAGAGGGGTCTACTCTAGATGTCTCTGTAGTCTCGAGGGGTCTAGATGTCTCTGTAGTCTAGAGGGGTCTACTCTAGATGTCTCTGTAGTCTAGAGGGGTCTAGATGTCTCTGTAGTCTAGAGGGGTCTAGTTGTCTCTGTAGTCTAGAGGGGTCTACTCTAGATGTCTCTGTAGTCTAGAGGGGTCTAGATGTCTCTGTAGTCTAGAGGGGTCTAGATGTCTCTGTAGTCTAGAGGGGTCTAGTTGTCTCTGTAGTCTAGAGGGGTCTAGATGTCTCTGTAGGCTTGGGGGGTCTAGTTGTCTCTGTAGTCTAGAGGGGTCTAGTTGTCTCTGTAGTCTAGAGGGGTCTAGATGTCTCTGTAGTCTAGAGGGGTCTACTCTAGATGTCTCTGTAGTCTAGAGGGGTCTAGATGTCTCTGTAGTCTAGAGGGGTCTACTCTAGATGTCTCTGTAGTCTAGAGGGGTCTAGATGTCTCTGTAGTCTAGAGGGGTCTAGATGTCTCTGTAGTCTAGAGGGGTCTAGATGTCTCTGTAGTCTAGAGGGGTCTACTCTAGATGTCTCTGCAGTCTAGAGGGGTCTAGATGTCTCTGTAGTCTAGAGGGGTCTAGATGTCTCTGTAGTCTAGAGGGGTCTAGATGTCTCTGTAGTCTATAGGGGTCTAGATGTCTCTGTAGTCTAGAGGGGTCTAGTTGTCTCTGTAGTCTAGAGGGGTCTAGATGTCTCTGTAGTCTAGAGGGGTCTACTCTAGATGTCTCTGTAGTCTAGAGGGGTCTACTCTAGATGTCTCTGTAGTCTAGAGGGGTCTACTCTAGATGTCTCTGTAGTCTAGAGGGGTCTACTCTAGATGTCTCTGTAGTCTCGAGGGGTCTAGTTGTCTCTGTAGTCTAGAGGGGTCTAGTTGTCTCTGGAGTCTAGAGGGGTCTAGATGTCTCTGTAGTCTAGAGGGGTCTAGATGTCTCTGTAGTCTAGAGGGGTCTAGTTGTCTCTGTAGTCTAGAGGGGTCTAGATGTCTCTGTAGTCTAGAGGGGTCTAGATGTCTCTGTAGTCTAGAGGGGTCTAGCT
>SSNR01000285.1:4821-28644 GCA_006937965.1 Callopanchax toddi
TTTGTGACTTATTAACATAAATGGGAGTGGCAGGCCTAAAAGTGCAGTCATGCTGACCTCTGACCCTTCCCGAGGGACCATGGGTCTGAAACTCGGTGAAGTGACTACAGTCCGTGCCCCGATACGTAATCTCAAATTTCAGACCCATGGCTCAAAGCCTTGATGGATTATGGGGGGGAAAGGCTCCAGTGTCAGTCAGGGCCACTTTTTAGCACCTGTCTCTTTGGCCGCAGCACGGAGACCTTTGACCCTAGGGGCTTCAGATTCAGAGCAGGCAACCCCTCAGAGCCAGTGAACCAGGAACTGGGTGAAAAAATGCCAAAAACCCTGTAGAAAATTTTCACCCCTGTACTCAAATCCTGAACATCGGGCCCTGTCAGACTTAAAGCCCCTGACACCCTCTGTGCTCAGGGGGTGGGTATGGAGGACATGTCTTTCCCAAGGTCGCACGAGTCTGAAATTTTAATATGTTGTTCGGGGGCCCAAGACAAGCGGAGAAGCGCCACTTTGGTCCCCAATGGGCCAGTACTTTTCGAATGGCGGGGAGGTGAAAGGTCGCCTTTTGAAAATTTTCTTTAGCTGTTGTTGCCACAAAAATGGACCAAACTGCGTGAAACTCGTTGTGCCGCTCCCACTTCAGGCCTAGATCAGGCTCCCAAAGTCAGTCAAATGAAAATATTTTGCTTCATTCTCTGCTCTAGTGGCGAGATGTGAGTTTTTGCACATATAAACTGACTTGCAAAAATGCGCCCCACCCCCAAAAAATTTCACCAGCTGCCACTGGTCCAGACTGTCCTCCGCCTCTCTTCCTGTGACTGCTGGAGATAGACACCAGCTCCCTGTGACCCTCAAAGGTGAAGGGGTTCAGAAAATTCTACACAGAAACATAATGCAGAACCTTGGATACAGCCTAAGTCAATAGGAGAGCTGGATTCTCCTGCCTTGTGGGAAGCAGAAAATGGGGGTTACTTGTAGTCCTGGTTGTGGCTATGATCCTGGTTATGGTCCAGGTAATAGTCTTGGGGTCCAGGTCATAGTCTTGCCATATTCCTCAGAGTTAGATCAGTGGGCAAAAACAATTAGTAAACAGCCCAGCCGTTTTCCTGATTCGGCAGGCAGATATTCGCCTCCAGCAAAACTCCTTTAGCATTAGCTTAGCGTAAAACACTGTAAGTGAATGGTACCTACTTGCATGCTATTGGGTACCATTCACTTACAGTGTTTTACGCTAAGCTAAAGCTAAAGGAGTACTGCTGAATCAGGAAAATGGCTGGGCTGTTTACTAACCGTTTTTGCCCACTGATCTAACTTTGAGGAATATGGCAATAGACAAAAAATAACTTCCCAGTGGTGTATCCCTTTAAGCTTTTTTTTTTTTTACAAAATTTTAGAAATGTACATTAATCCTAACCCTGTCAAAACAAAACTTTTATTCAATGTCCTTTGTAGAGGACAGCGGGACTTGATAATGCCTATTTTAAACTACTTTCCATGCTTTAGGAAGCAGATTGCTAAGTGAGACAGAAAGGTTTACTGAAGATTGTCGAAGGGGTTTCAGACATAGCACTATCAGGAGGTGAGGAAGAGGAAGGCCAGGCCACCAAGTCCATCTGACCACCACCAGGTCCCTCTGACCTCCATCAGGTCTCTCTGAACACCACCACATCTATCTGACCACTATAAGGTCCATCTGACCACCAACAGGTCCATCTGACCACCACCACATCCATCTGACCACCACCAGGTCCCTCTGACCACCACCAGGTCCATTTGCCACCACCACAACCATCTGACCACCACCAGGTCTCTCTGAACACCACCAGGTCCATTTGACCACCACCACATCCATCTAACCACTATAAGGTCCTCTGACCACCACCAGGTCCCTCTGACCACCACCAGGTCCATCTGACCACCACCACATCCATCTGACCACCACCAGCTCCACCTGACCACCACCAGGTCTCTTTGACCACCACCACATCCATCAGACCACCACCAGGACTCTCTACCACCACCAGGTCTCTCTGAACACCACCAGGTCCATTTGACCACCACCACAACCATCTAACCACCACAAGGTCCTCTGACCACCACTAGGTCCCTCTGACCACCACCACATCCATCTGACCACCACCACATCCAACTGACCACCACCACATCCATCTGACCACCACCACATCCAACTGACCACCACCACATCCATCTGACCACCACCACATCCAACTGACCACCACCAGGTCCATCTGCCCACCACCAGGTCCATCTGACCACCACCAGGTCCATCTGACCACCACCAGGTCCATCTGACCACCACCAGGTCCATCTGACCACCACCAGGTCAATCTGACCACTACCAGGTCCATTTGACCATCACCACATCCATCTGACCACCACCAGGTCCCTCTGACCACCACCAGGTCCATCTGACCACCACCACATCCATCTGACCACCACCAGGACTCTCTGACCACCACCAGGACTCTCTGACCACCACCAGGTCTCTCTGAACAGCACCACATCCATCTGACCACCACCAGCTCCACCTGACCACCAACAGGTCCATTTGACCACCTTTCGGTTCCATCTGACCACCACTAGGTCCCTCTGACCACCACTAGGTCCCTCTGACCACCACCACATCCATCTGACCACCACCAGGTTTCTTTGACCACCACCAGGTCCATCAGACCACCACCAGGTCTCTCTAACCACCACCAGGTCTCTTTGACCAGTACCAGGTCTCTCTGACCACCACCAGGTCTCTTTGACCACCACCAGGTCTGTCTGACCTGACCTGAAGTGAAGCAACATTCTATACCAAGCAAGTCCCGATGTCCATTGTAAGAGACATTTGATAAAACTAAAATAAATAATATTTATGAAAATTTTTTTTATTGCAATATATTTCTTTCAACTTCATTAGCTAAACTATAAAAAAAATCTAAATATGAAAACCTTTTTTCTTCTGGGTCTCAGGAGGTTATGTAAATTATTATAATAACTAATTAAAAAATCTATTGTATTATTTTATTATTGTTATTTTTGTTACTATTTATTATTCATATTATCATTATTATTATTATTATATTAAAATTAAATGAATTTAATTTACATGAAATAACTTATAATATAATTGTTTACTAAGTTATGAAGAAAAATCACCTTTAAACATTAAATCTCTATAGTTAAAACTGTATTTCACTGTCTTGCAAGGCAGCTTCCTTCTCATGCAGGTCACATGATTAAAAAAGCCAATCACAAAAATCCATGGCTCCAGCCAATCAGAAAAACCTGGGCTAAAGACAAATCCAGAGCTGCAGTACCAGTGTGTGACCATTAGTTGGAGCTATAGAGTTACTGCAGTCACACACTTTTCTGTGTTTAATATTTCTGTGAGGACTTTTCCTGAAAATTTGCCACAACATTTATTAACCCTTTATAAGCTCATTTAAAGCAAAACTTTGTGAGGACGTGGCAAAATGTCCTCACAACCCAAAATGTCCTCACAATGTTGGTTGGATGTCAATAGTATGTCCTCACAACTATAGAGATACAAACACACACACACACACACACACACACACACACACACACACACACACACACACACACACACACACACACACACACACACACACACATTGTGAGGAACGCCATGTGACTCTTGTATGCAAATTCACCTCATAGCATTTCTAAATACAGCTCACATCTTGTCAGTGTGCTTGTGAAGGAAGGGAGGTGATAAAAGACAAAAATCTGGGGATTTTTATTTCCACAAACCAAGACGGCTCTGTTTGCGGCGTTAAATCTCACTTTTTTGCACAACAAACACACAAATCAGTTCAACTGACATCAGTTTGGCACGAAATCCTTACTGAATTTTAATTCTGCCACATGATCAGTCTCCTTACACCCAGGTTTTACCCTCCACCCTCCCTCTATTTTCACTAGATACTCTGTTTCACAATTTGTCATGCTGCAGCGCGAGGCTGAACGCTGCTGCCTGTGAGCTGAGCCTCTCAGAGGGCTTGAGATAAAGCCGAGCTGACGTGTGGGTTCGACTGCATCACAGCGTCCTCTGAGACGGTTTCAGGAAAGAGAGGAAAAAGGGAGACGTGCTCCTCCTGAGGTGGCCTCCTTTTACTCCTCACCTCCCTGCTCCTCCTCCTGACACACAGATGCTGAGGGGTTTTATCTGCTTTGGGCTGATTCTAGAAAACTGGACAGTGCACATTACAGTGGAGGGAAACCACCCCTCCATCACCGTGGAGGAAGAAAAAAAAACACAAATCCATCCTCTTCATGACGGGCTTTTCTTTCCCATGATGCCCATCCCCCAACCGAGGAGTGCCTTGGTAAATAATTGAGGCACATTCCCCTTTTTTGCTTTACTAGCATCTGTTTTTTGCAACCAATGTTTGATTTTAGATCAAAACATTTGCTGCAAAGCAAAATGTTTATTTTTTTTTTTATCAGACGACATTGTCTGACATCAAATTACATTTAAAACCAAACCTCTAATCAGTGCATCAGTTTGAGTTACAGACATTTATGTGTTTGCAGTTGAGTTTATTTGCAAATAAGATCAAGATCAGCTAAAAACACAGAATTTGTCCCAACTAAATGAGTCCTGTCGTTTAAACCGAGCTGCTTTAGTTCTGCAAACAAATCCCTTTGTTTCCACACAGAACATGTGATCTACATCTAGAGTATCCCAACAGGAGGACATCACACAGGAGCACCTCTGAAAACCTGAGTCCTAATCTGTCTTCATGTCTGCAGCTGCAGTAACAGGAAAACCCAATCAGACCCATAACGAGGTGTTTGCTGACACCTGCTGTCCAAAAGCATCAACTCACCCCCCAAAAAGAATAAAGCTGAATGTGTGAGTTAGTCAGGTGGTTAAAAAATCTCTTTTAGATTTAAAAACAACAGTTTTTTGTCCAATAATTACTGTTTCTTTTTCTAACTTATTTAATAAAAATCATTTAATTAATTCATTTCATGCATAAAGAGCATTACATTAGTGGGATTATCATTTTATTCTTTTTATCAAATAAATTATTTTCTGATGCATTCCTCTCCATTATTGTCCTTTTATCACATTTTTAGTTCAAGTAAAACTTTCAAAGCAATAAATAACTTATAAAATATTTAGCTCCACTATCCTCCTGAGACTCTGCATCCATGTTTGATCTGACCTCTTATTATTTGAGGGGATTTGGTTTTAAATATTTTTTTATTTAAAGTAAATTTTCAAATTTAATTTTTTCTTATAATTAAGCTAATAAATGCTCAGATTCAAGGTTTTTTTTTCTCCTTTAAAAAAGTTTGTGTTTCAACTAATTCCATAGGTGAAAATAAAAATGTCCAAAAATAAAACAAACTCCAGTCTCCAGTATACATAATATAAATGTACTGCTCAGTTTTCCTCCTAACTGTCTTTACTTGATGCAGAGCTTCATAACATTAATACCAACAGGCTTCACCTAGTAAATGTGCTGTTCATCCTCTATAAATAATAACATAAAAATTATTTAAAGAAAACACAACTGATGATAATCTTGAGCATCAATGTTTTATATAAAATGTCTGAATCATGTCACATAAAACCCTTGAAGAACAGAAACAAGCAGCAGCTCCGTCACACACCTGTTACCATCAGTCACACAAACAGTTACAGCTTGTTAAATAAGACTTAAAGGCAGAAAGGTTTCAATGTTAAACGCCTGAGATTAAAAACATAAACCCACATTCTGACTTGTATGAATTCTAACCCAGGCCCTCATAACAGTAAAACCAGAAAAGCTGCATATTTATTTCCATTTTTGGCCTTTTTTTGTGCAAACAAGTCAGACTTAACTCAACTAAGGCTTCGTGTTGATTAAAGTAAGAACATCAGTCTAAACCATGAATACATTCATCTTTTTTAGATTATCTTCATTTCTCATGTGTTAAATGTGCAATGTAGCATGCAGTAGTGGCAATAAAATTCTTCCAAATTAAAAGTAGTTCCAGTGATCAAACTTGGAGGATATAAAACGAGCTTTTTGTTTTTGCATCATAACGTTTTTTTAATCTTCTCTGTTGCTGCAGCTCTTAAGGCTCTGCAGCATCGACCTCCAGCCTCTCCTCCACATTATGACCTGAGCTTGAAGGTTCAGCGTTGTGAGGATCCTCTGGGACGTTCGTCAGACTCTCTGTGGTGACGTTCAGACCAGTGATGCTGGTCAGGTCCAAACCGGACTCCTGTCCTGTTTGATACGACTCAGATTCCTCCTCCCTCTCTGGAGATGAAGGTCTTTGATCAAACGATGAGTCTGACGGATTTAATGATCCCAGAAATGTAATAGGTGTTTAAAAAATTCATTATAACCAAATAATCACTGCATTCAGCTACGTCACATAATCCAGAGTGACTCACCGAAGCTACACTGATCTCCCGAATCATCTCCATAATGAACGAACATGGAGCTGTGGCCTTCGTCGCTGATGGAAACCTGCTCCGTCAGATCTGAAGGTATGGCTTCAGGCGCGCTGGGAACGTCTGACAACAGAATGGCACAAATACGTATTATTTTGTGTGAAAAAACACAAAAATATTTGTGTTTAAATGAGAACTCGTACCGATGTTCTGCAGCCAGGCTGAGCTCAGGTTCTGCTCTTTGTTTTGACTCGATTCAGCTTCGTTAGTTGAGCAACTTTCAGCTGAGGAAATCACCTGAAACAAAAAGTACCAATTATAGAAGAGAGATTTAATAAACAGAACAACAAATAAAAAGATGATTACCTGATCTCCTCGGTGACCTAATGCCTCCTCAGTACTGCCCATCACCACTGTCTGATCATCGCTGTTGTTCAGAACGGGTCGAGTCGGGATCCTGTGCAGGTAGCCGTAGCCGATCCCACAACCTAAGCTATTAAAAAACGTGTTTACTATCAGGATATTAGACCCTCTCCTGCTCAGCTCACTCTGATTTTTACTTTTCTTCTAAATGTTTTGATGAGATTTAGATCTGAACTCTGTCAGAGTTGCTCTAAATGTTGATTTTATGTTTTTTAAAAGTTTTAAAGCTGCTCAAAGTTTTTTTCTATGTTTGAGACTGTGGGGATTTTACAGCGAAAACTCCTCCTGTCATCCAAAATCACTTATTTCCCCATCTCCTCCAACCACAGACTTACTGAGCAAAAGTCTTACTCTTTCTTGTTTAAACCGATCCTCTAAACTCTTTGTTATCACAGGTCTGAACTATTTTCTCTACAGCTCTTCCTTTTCTTCTGGAGGTTTTCGCACCATCAGAGGGTTTTGTTCTGAAATAAATGAACAAAACTTCAGATTTTCCAGCCTTCTGCAGCTTCCCGACTCTTCAGGACTCGTTTTCCCAAAGTCGGTGTCATTTATAGCGTTCTGGGTTTTCAGAGTATATAACTGAACCTTTCTTGTGCTTCTGGTTGTGTAACAGTCTGAATGATTCTTATCATTTTGTATAGAAGACATTTCTTCTAAAAAAAAAAAAAAAACTAATGTAGAACTCTCATTTATCTGAATAAATACAGGTTTCCACTGAGTGAATATCTATGCCTTAAAAGTCAAATATATCAAAGTCAAATCTGTACTAATGAGGGTTTACATAACTGTTAAAAATATTATTTAAAGGCAGTATGAGGTGAAAGGTTTCCTAAAGGCCTCTCCTTTCACCTGATGATGACTTTTAGACATTTAAATGTATTATTTTTTATTCACTTAGCAGGAAGAAACCTGAAATTTCATACTAATCTTAGTCTGAGCAACACTGACTGTAAAAATGTTAATGAACTAACTGATCTATATGAGAAAAATCTCCTCAAACTCTGAGCCCTTTGTGGATTTTACTCCAAACCAATAGTTTTTCCAGTCTGTGTAAACTCTTTATGGTAATCAGTATCCAGAGTTTACATTTTCAGTCAGTCACATTAAGGAAGCACTGAGAGACAGAACTGCTACAGAAGCCCTGGTGTCCAAACAGGAAGTCAGAGTGCAAAAAATTACGGTAAGTGTTTTCTCAGGTGAGTCAATCAATGTTTGAAAATAAAATCATGTGGACAGCAATCACAGGACTCTGTACCACAGATCATGTTGGGCTAATGACCGAGAAAAAACACTTTTTAAAGATTCCATGTGAGTTTAGACTTCAGAAGAGCACATCATGAGAAGGTTGTGACAAAATAATTTTCTGTTGTTTTTTCTCATTTGGAGCCTAATTTAAATCTATTTTAATTTGAAGGAAAAAGCAAAAAGACCAACCTCCCTTCTCCCCCCCAGGCTCCGTTTGGAGTCACCACCACCTCCCTGCACTGATCCGTCTGTATGTTGTAAACCAACAGCTTCAAAGGCTTCCCCTCATTGGCTTCAATCAAAGAGAAGAAATCTTCTGACTGCAGAGGTTAAAGAGTTACTGTTTTTTCCACATTGATCTATATAAAACAACAGTTTTTATATTAAAAATAAAAGTAGAAGACAATAAACTGACATCTTGTAACACCTGGTCAGCTCCAACAATAAAGTCATCATGTGCAATAAGACCAGCCAGTGCTGCAGGGGAATTAGCTTCCAGTTCCTGAAGAACAAAATAAGGATGAATGATTTAAAACAATTTGATTATTCAACTAACTTAAAGGAAAATCTGCCTGTTGTCTTTATAACATGACAGCCAGTGTTTACCAGAAGGAGGTTGGACTTACTAAAACGTGCCACACGTTCTCATTGGCTCCTTCGAAGCTGCAGAATCGAACGCTGGCGCCCAGCAAACCCTGACCCCCCCACATGTTACTGGGCGTCACCTCCAGCTCCCTCATGCGCTGGGTTTTAGAGTTGTACACTTCAAGTCGGACCGCTTTCTCCATGTTGGCCTTCAGGAGGTCTCTCAGCAAGTCGCTTTCTTTATTCTGGGAAAACAGGAACGTGTCCAGCTGTGTTCGTGCACGGACAGTTTGTGTGTAAACGAAAACACAGTGACCCAGAGGTCACTGCAACCTTTATGACTGAAAGAGACGTTTTTTTCTACAAAATAAAAAAATCTACCTAAAACTTAAATGGACACAATTTACAAAGTTTTATTCTTCTATTTATATCAAATGTATGGACGGCTACAGTTTATGCTGCATTTTATTTGTTGTTGTTCAGGATTTTTTTTTTTTAATGTTCAGATGTAAACAAGAAAACTTCTTGTACATTAAAAAAAATAAGTAAAAAACAAGTTAGACACATTTAGATAAATAACTTCAATATCTTTAAACAAAACAAGGTTGCTGGTTATAAATATCCTAAAATACCCTAACTTTTATTTTCTTAGAGCATCTAAGATACCAGGCTTTTATTTCTTTATTACTTTTTTCTGTGTGCTAGAACAGTAACTTGCTGTATGTTATTAAAATACCATATTTTGATGCCTAAACATGTAGTAGTTTCCAACGGAATGTGCAAAACATGTTTGCGTCTGCTAAAATATTATAAAAAATGTTATGTTTCTGGTGGTTTTGAACATAAATCACACTGTATGTTGGACATTTGTATTAAACAGAAAAACTCTTAAAACCGCCCTTTTGTATTGTGAGTTTTAATATGAACATTATTCCGGTACTTGTCATTTTGGATCAAAGCAACAAGGAGCCATTTAAAATGGCCTGAAGAGCCACATGTGGCTCCAGGGCTGCAGGTTGCAGACCACTGTTATAACCTAAATTTGATATTATAAGTTTTACTGAATTACAATATCAAAACAACAATAACTCAAAACAGAAAATTATGTTTATAGTTTTATTCAAGCATATACATTTTTTTATTTATTGTTGTAGGTTTTGTTCCAGTTGAGGTTTCAATAAGGTATAGAAATTAAAATGTGCTCTAGCTTTCTAAATATAAATGGCAGCATTTGTGTGATGAAACGTTTCCAAACCAGATATTTAATTTCTATATTTTTTATTAAGTCATTCTTCATGATGCTAACTCAACACATTTTCACTAAACTTATGTAATCTTAAATTTTGGCTTCATTGACATGAGTTTGATAATCTATTGGTAATATTGTTTATTATGTACATGAACTGCTCCCAAGTTCACAGGAAAACTACTCACAAGTCTGGTGTTTCCTATCGACAGAATAAAGTCAAAGAAAGGCTCCAGACCAGCCTTCAGTGCAGGTGAGTTTTCTTGAATCTGAAATATAAAAACATCTGATTTGGTCATTTTGTCAAACAGATTTACAGAAGAAACACTCTTCTGTCGCCCCCGTGTGTCGATTTCAGGTACTGCATGTTTTAAAATGAGACGAGAAGTATCACCCTAGCTTGTTATTAGTCGAACAGTGATGTGTTATTTTAGCATTTATGTTAAATAAAGTTTCTACATGTAGTTAGCTAAACGCTTTATTTTCCAAGAAAAGACCAAGAAGTTTGGGCGTGTGCCAAATGCCACCTCATCCATCTGTCGGACATACCAACCTCAGAGAGCAAGTTGACCTTTTCCCAAAACAAAAGTTGCAATGATTTTGGTTTAAGTCTTAGCACAGTTAGCAAGCCCTAAAACTTTAACAGTAATTTCAACCCAAACTATAAGTGTAGGGATAAATGAACCCGTTTAACCTTGTATTAAACACGTACCCCATGGACGTGATATCCAGAGTTACTTCCCCCGTCCGACAAAAGCGAGCCTTGCGCCAACCCCATTGCTTTCGGTGGTTATTTAGACTTAATGTCACTGAGGTAGAGATATGCTAACAGTCATTATTGATCAACATTACAGTACACCAAATTTTAGCTAGCTAGCACTAGCATTAAAGGCAGGTTGAGAAATAGAGCCAGGCAAAACTAAACAATAAAGATAACAAAAAAGTCCTTCCACACGGTCTACAAACCGAGCTGCAAATCGGTATTTGATTAGTCGTCCCTCGTTGTGTACACTTGGCTGCTTAGCAACAGACGGCTTTGGTACACAAGATGTAAATAAAACAATACAATGAGAATAAGAATAGTGTGAAGATACTTTGTGATGAAATATTTTATTTTATTACAGATACACTATAATAGGAAGTAATATTTTGGTGTTTTAAATAATTTTATTATATTATTCAGTGGCGTCAAAGCTTGAAGTACCGAAATACATACTTAATTTAAAATTTAGAAATATAAAAAGCACTGAAACTTTGATCACTTATATATAAAATAACAATAATTGGTAAAATAGTTTCCAGATTATTTTAAACTACTTTATAGTTTATTTAATTTTGTCTTATTTTTTACAAAGGAACTCTAATGTTTAAGCTCTTGGTACTTTATAAACATCAACATCTTAAAAAACACTATAACATGCATATTTTTTAAATCACATACAGTAGATTAAAAAAAATAAAGTGTAAGTATAAGAAATGCTTTACTTTTCCCAATTTTCTCCATTGAATAGCACATTTTTATGTTGCACTGCTCAGTTTGCTGTTAATAACAGGCCTGGAGTGGAACATTTTCTTCTCACTGGCACTTGATCAATTTCAACAGTTATCTTTTGGAAACCTTTTCTGTGTGACTGGCGCATTTCACAGGTGGTTATTTCACATTACTCCATTGCACCTGTTGTTTTTCCAACATGATAATAATTGATAAGAAGAAACAAGTTCACCTGCCTTTGATGTTTTTTGTTTTTTTTTGTGTGGAATCTAATAAATGTAAAATAAAAATTAAAATAACTGTAGATATTTTAAAGCTTCAAATCGAATCTTAAGCACACATATATGTTTATTTAAAAATGAATCAGTATATTTTGTGCTAATTCTGTGAGAACTGACCCACTCAGAGGGCTGGTGTTAGCAGGTGACATCTGCATTTTGAAGGTCTTTCTGAGTAAACTGGTATAAATAGTTAAAAGCAACCTGCACATAGTCTCAGTCTTTCCAACATGATCTGGCTCGTAGCTCTTCTGTCCTGCTTTGGTAAGGTTGTAGCAAAACATACAGTTAAAGATTTAAAATGCTAGTAATATTTAAATTGCTGCTGCATCCTCTGTGTGTATTTGTGTGTTTTCCAAAGGGCTGATTTATGCCGATGAACCCTTCAGAGGAAATGACAGGGTCATAGGAGGCAGCGCTGCTGAACCTAACACCTGGAAATGGCAGGTATGTATTGATGCATTGACTTCAAAAATTTGTTTTGGTCAGAAAACCACTGTGATAATGTGTTATCCTGAAAGTTTGAAAACCTCCTTTTTTGTTTTCCATTCAGGTTTCTTTGCAGTTTGATTCATACGGCGACGGCTCCTTCTATCACATCTGTGGAGGAACCATCATTTCTAGTTTCTACGTCATGACAGCAGCTCACTGTATCCTCAGGTTTGTCTCATATACCGGTAGCTTAATCAAAGGTTCTGCTGGACTGAAATAATAGAAACAATATATTTACATGTTCGTTTCTTCTTCTCTTTCCATCAGTATGGATGCAAGTCATTATCAGGTGGTGGTAGGCGAGTATAACCTGGCTGAAAATGAAGGCAGTGAGCAGTTCGTCTCTGTCAAGAGGATCATCGTCCATCCTGACTGGGTGGGAGATCTTGGCAAAGGGTAAAGAAGCATCATGTCAAATTAAATCTCTGGGAGGACTTCTGGTCAGTTTTTAATGCAGTCTACAAAACTATCACATACAGTGCTGCAAAAAGTACCTTTACCTCTACAGATTTCTATTGTTTTAGATTTATTTTGTCACACAGATCAGCAAAAATGTCATTGTCTGACAAGGACAACCTGAGAAGTGAGTACATGCAAAATGCAGTTTTCAAATGGTGATTTTAATTAAGGAAAAGAGACAACATGACGTAGGCTAAAAGATCTCAAAAAGCAACATATCATACATAAGTCAAGAACAAAAGAACAACATTTGAGGCACTGCATTCCTCACTTGGTTAAAGGTAAGGTCAGAGGTCATGATTCTACAATAAGAGAGAGACAAGTGAGGTGAATGTGGCATCATGGGAGAGTTTCAAGGGCAAAACCTCTGCTGAACAAAACGAACACAATGGACCACAGGATCACTTGCTGTAATTAATGGAACCATGAATGTTTGAACTTTGACCTTAAACAGGCAGTCCATGAAGTCAGCTACTTTTTCTAAAAGAGCCGTGTTGGTTTGGATAGGTTTTTCTGTTAATAAATAAAGCCGTCGTTTGAAAACAGCCTTTTGTCTGATGCTGAAATGTGTTTGCTGATCTGAAACATTTAAGTAAGACAAAGTGGAAAACAAGAGGACTCTGTGAGAGCGTAGATACTTTTCACAGCACTGCACATAAAAGGCTTCTAAATAACAAAGAGCCTCATTTCTCTCAGGAATGATATCGCCATCCTGAGACTGGTTAATCCCATCTATGACAATGGCCATGTGGAAATCGCTAACCTGCCCTACCCCGAACAGACACTTCCCCATGACTTCACCTGTTACGTCACAGGCTGGGGATCAATTGACCGTGAGTATATACACACACGTTATATATATGCATATATAACGTGTGTATATATAACGTGAGTATATACACACACGTTATATATGCATATTTGGTCAGAAATGTTTAAGAAATATATTATCTTACATCCCATTTTCATTATTTTAGAAATTGGAAGCACCCCAGACAAACTTCAACAGGCTCCCATTAATGTGGTGGGACACGAGGTCTGCTCCAAGCCCGAGTGGTGGGGCAGCATCGCTCTGGAGACTATGGTCTGTGCTGGAGGCGATGGTATCATCTCAGGCTGCCATGTACGGAGAACAAACACATCAGTTTGTCCATTACTGAGCTTTAAATAGTCTCCAACATGAACTTTATGCTTGTTCTCATTGTTTATGACCTTCCTGCTGCTTCCCTCAGGGTGACTCTGGAGGTCCCCTGAACTGTTTGACTGATGGGGTCTGGAGGGTTCACGGTGTTGTCAGTTATGGACCGTCTGGCATGTGCAATCAGGTGTCCAAACCCACTGTATTCACCAGAGTCTCATCCTTTATCTACTGGATGTATTCGGTAAGCCTTAAACATCATAACTGCTTATTATATACCCAAACTAATTACTGATTAGATTTTTCTGATCTTTTTTCAGGTTATGAACGAAAACTAGATTGCAGAGGTCTAACTACCAACTTCTTGATGGAACAAATAAAATGAAATGAGCATCTCAGACTTTCATGTGTAACTTCTAGTTCTTGAACTATCCAATACATGGTGAGAGTATGCTGATCCCCCCCCACCATAAACAGTTGTGCCACCAAAATGTCGGGATGAGAAGGGCAGTGGCCACCACTTGAAAATTGTTTGCAGCCACCTTGGCCAAACAGTCTTACAATATTTTTTATGAACATAGATTTAAGAGAGATGAATAATTGCATAATGCATTTATTAATATTATTATAGTGCAAAGAACATAATTAACCAAATGCCCATATATTGCCTTGCTGAAAAAACCAGCATAGACCAGCATAGCTGGTTTCCAGCATATGTTGTGTTTTGGTGCTGGTATGCTGGTCCATAGTGATGCATTAGTTCAACCAGCATAGACCAGCATTGACCAGCATTGAATCATGCTGGTCTACCAACTAAACCAGCATAGACCAGCACCAAACCAGCATAGACCAGCATTGACCAGCATATAAATCAAGACCATCATGATTTGTTTGCTGGTCTTTGCTGGTCAATGCTGGTCTATGCTGGTCAATGCTGGTCTATGCTGGTTTGGTGCTGGTCTATGCTGGTCAATGCTGGTCTATGCTGGTTGAACTAATGGATCACTATGGACCAGCATACCAGCACCAAAACACAACATATGCTGGTAACCAGCATATGCTGGTCTATGCTGGTTTTTTCAGCAGGGTGCATATCTTTCAATTAGCCTAAATACAGTTTAACATGAAGCCCCTGAAACTTTGTTATACCTATTGGTTTCTGTGTGTCACCAGACTATTATTGGTGGCCTTCATCTGAAAACATTCTGGATAAAGTTCATAAAACGTAATATTTCTCTTTAATACATTTCTTCTGATTAAAGACATTTATTCTTCAATGATTGCATGTCTTGTTGCTGTTCTTGGTGTATCCTGCAGTCTGGAAACTGCAGCTAAAGGCTCACTGGTTGAAGACCAGCAAAAAACCACTGATCTCCTGACCTCCTGAGCTTGAGATGATGGAAAATTCCAACGGATGTTTTAAATCAGAGATCATAAGAAAACTGACTTTTATCGGACTTGAGTGGCACGGAGGTAAATCTTTTTTTAATGTTTATGAGATTAAAGCAAAGCCAAAGGATTCGTGCAATGTTTGCCGAACAAGAACTACATTTTCCTAATTTCAGCCACATGTGAGTTTTATGGAGTCACACTGACTCGACATCGACTCCTCGTCTGGAATTTCTGGCCATGTGTTTGTGGTGGTGTTCAGAAAAATACAGCGTGACATCATGTTAGGTGTTTTTCTCCTAGCCGTGGAGACCAGAAACCACAGATACATTCCTGTGGGTTTTATGAAACAGGCTTAAGGATTTTTAAGGTGAAATGAGGATTAGCTTTAGTAAAGTTTTCATATGGTTTGTAAACAAAATGAAGATATAACTACTAATTCAACTAAAATAAATTAAAACAGCATATAACTTTTAAAACAACAGTTTATACATTTTAAAGTCGGGTTTTGAGAAAAGTTTATGAATAATTGATCATTTTTATGCTGCAATTAATGTTTAAACAACCTCAATTAAGAAAATAGCTTAAATTTGACTGGACTGACAAGCTAACGGCTAATCTGAGACTACATTCATTTACTGTCATTTTAAACAACTCAACAATAAAAGTTTCATAGTACACTGGTCTGGTGCTAATTTGTAAACCACTTTACAACCATCAGTTTCACATTACATAGTTATTTACAAAGGATTTCAAGGTTATTTGTTCACACAAATAGCATTGGAAGCAGCCGCTAGCTGTAGCTCTTCCAGTAGTGGTGACTCTTCCAGGAATTTCATACATTTTTTTGCTCAAATAACTATGTAATGCAAAACTAAAGGAAGTGGAAAAGCTTAAAAAATGGTTTTCACATGAGTGGTTATGTAATCTCTTGATTGAAGCCATTTTAAATCAACTTTGGTGTTTAGCTTCGCTCAAATGAGCCATTAGCTCAACCATGATGTTGCTCAGAGCCATCTACACAGGTAAGATATTATTTTAATAACCTAATCTCAACTGTAGGTTATTTAACCAACTTGTTACTGATTTGATTTAGCTCATGAGTGTTTAGATTTGAAGTAATTTGACCAAAGATATCAGAACAGCCCCCCTGCCACCGCACTCCAGTCTCACAGTCACACATGACAAATCAAACAAATCAAGCGTTAACAAAATGATTTTTTTAATTATTATTTGGAGGAACAAGCTGTCAAAATGGCTTAGATGAAAGAAACTTGCTTTTGAACAGCAGGTTAATGTGTGAAAATATGTAAAAAATAAAGCAGCTTTGTTTGCTCTGCAGGACCTTTCAAGCAGAAATATGCACAACACAAAAAGGCAAAAAAAAAAAAAAAAAGTAAGACACATTTCTTGAAATTAAAAAAAAACTGTACTGTAATATCTTACACTGATAAACACTCACTGTTGACATTTCTTCATGAGACTGGATGTTTTGTACAAGAGAAAGACATTTGCTCGCAAAAAAGAATAAAAATTAGTGCCATCTCTGTGGCGTACGAACATATATCAAATGGATTTCAAAGTAATCAAAAAGGCAAAAAGAGAATAATACAATTCCAATGTGCACTTTGCACGTTTCAAAGTATACAATTAATCAGAACAAGTTTTAACAAACAGGACCTGCATGCATAATTTCTAAAGGGTCCAGAAAGGCTGTTAAACCAGCTGTAGAAAGGGTGAGATATGTACATCAACTCTTCTAGTGTCCCTCAGCTCTTCACACAATCACCTCTGAAAAGGTCGCGTTTTAGCAATAATGAGGCAACTCTTCAAATTAAACCAGGGTTTTGTTCTTTGGGATAAAAACTGTATAATATATGCAATTTCTATCCACAAAACCCTTCAAGTGTGTAATTTATAGCATTTTTTTAACCCAAGTCACAGACTTCCAAATAAAGTCAGAGTACAATCAAATTGATTTTTTTTTTGCAATTTCAGTTTTTAGTGGCATTTCTATGTTAATCAACCATATGGCTGCCTATGAAAAATACTTCAGAATGCTATAGAGAGCACTAACCTTCATAAGAATACATTTCTTTATAATTTATATATTACAAAGGCTGTCTCAGATTGAAAATTACTCATTTAAATTTCTTAATAAAATATTCAATTTGTCAGTGATTAGAATTCTTTCCTCATCCTACATAAATTAGTTACAAAATATTAGTGTAATTTTTCTATGGTTATATTAGAGGCAGCGATACAATAGACCCATCATTTTGTTTCAGTGATTAGGGAGATTCCACAGTTTTCAGTCCAAAAAGCTTAAATGGAAGCACTGTGCACGCACACACACTCTCTCTCTCACATTCACACCCATACACACACACTCACACACTGCTGGCAGGCATGGCTCCCCCTGATAAACAGGCACATCCAGTAAACTTTACAAAAGCCCATGTTATTGCCCAAATGTCTTAAATTAAATAACTAAATAAATGACAGAATAACTTACAACAAAATGTTAAACATAGCAGAGAATACATATTAAATACTTTCTGATGGACGTGTGGTCCCATTTCCCCATAACAAT
Source organism: Callopanchax toddi (assembly GCA_006937965.1). Classification (NCBI taxonomy): domain Eukaryota; kingdom Metazoa; phylum Chordata; class Actinopteri; order Cyprinodontiformes; family Nothobranchiidae; genus Callopanchax; species Callopanchax toddi. The sequence continues at coordinate 22,592 of SSNR01000285.1, forward strand.
ACCTTAATGTGATGTGGAATAAAAGGAAAAAAAGGAAGAAGAAGATCGCACTTCTAGGTTAACAAACCACAGTGCTGTTTTCATCTTCGAAGTGAAATAAATAAAATCATAAAGGAAATAATTTAAAGAAAACACAGATACAGCTTTTATTTATTAAGAGAACCAGAGCAATAATTGTAGTTGCTCAGCTCATAAATAAACTCCATAATTTAGCGTTGAACTGTTGAATCCATCCCAAATGACCAAAACAATGCCTATGCATACATAACTACTTTCACAGATAAAGTGCTGATCGAGGAGCTTTTAGAGGGATTTTCTTTTTCTTTTGTACCATTTAAGACCCTGGGGATAGATCTGAGGAGCGCTAGCCTTAAAAGGACAGCTCAGATCTGTTCAGATGAGTTCTGTTATTAATAACCGTCTTACCTGTTGTAGGTAGCTCTTAGATGGAGAAATAGAGTTGGATTCCAACATGATTGATAAGCTAACGTTAATTCGAGCAAGAGCAATGACAACATGGTTTAAACACAAACATCTGCGTTGCTGCCAATTTCAGGTATTCCTGCAGAAATCTGATATTCCAGCAGGAAGTGACCCTGGATGCACAGGAAATGCTACAGCTAGCTACTGCCGTTACCCGCGTTAGCATAAATAACCATGAAATGTGGAGCCATTTGAAAACCGCAACAGTGCATTTTGGTCTTAGCTTTGCTAGGGTTAGCCGTTAGCTTGTCAAATCAATCAAAATTAATACATTTCTCCAAACTGAGGTGGTTCAAAGAGCTGTCTACAACAGGCAAGATGTACACTTTTTTCACAAAATCTCAAACATCTGAACTATCACTTTAGGATGGAAACAGCCAGGGCCCCACTCCCTGGAGTCGTCTGGATGCAAGCCCAAAGGGAGGACACAAACAGAACTATGTTGCAATTGGACTCGGGTTTTCGTATGAAGGCAATCACAGCAATGGTCACCACACATTGCCTCCAAAAGCTAGAAAGCTAGAAAAAATTATCCCTGAGGTGCACATTCAGCTGTGTTGAGATTCCCAACCTGGCCACAGTAAAGGTTGATTTCTGTCTCAGCGTGTGGTTGGTGATCTTGGTTTGGTTCAAAGAGCATTCTTAGGACTTTGAGAGCCGTCATTGGTTTCTGTGGGCCTGGTCAAATTGATCGGTTCACTTTTAACCCTAGCTGCCATCTCACACAGCGATAATCCCAAACTGATTTGCTAACATTTTGAAGGCAAGTCTGGAAATCTGAACATTTATTAGGCAAGAGAGAAATCACAGCTTCCTCCAACACGTTTGACATCTTGTGTGCATTTTCAGTCCCCTTCTAATACCTCCCCTCCTTGTTTGTCTTTTAAACATTGTTCACATACTTCGTCAAACTTTCACAGACTCCATCACAGACAACTTCATGGCTTCCTCCATCAGCTGATTGTCCGTAAATGTAGCAGGAGGTTCTGGGACGGATTCCGAAAGGCCAATCAGCGACTCCAGGAGGCAGGTCCCGGGGTCGCTCGCTGCAGGGAAACTGGGATAACTAGGCAACTGAAACTGGAAATAGTTGTCCATGTGCTCGTATTCCTTGAGGGAGTTGTAAAGCGAGCTGGGCCCCAAACACGGGAAGCCATCAAAGAACTCGAGGTCTGACTCAGACGAGAGGCTCAGGTCCATGTTGTAGCTGGCCGTGCGGTCTACGGTGGGGGAGGGCGTGTGTGGCACGCTACTACTGCTGTGGAACAGAGCGTTTCCCTGGTTGGCGTTCTCGTCCAAAAGTTCTGACATGGCTGCAGCCTGATTGTCCGTGTGACCGTCCTCCGAGTCCAACAGTGCAGCGTCTAAGTTGTCGTTCTCATCCGCAAAGTCCACCATGCTAAAGCTACTGAACGCCTCTGTGGATGGCTGCTGCTTCTCCTGCCGCTGCTCTGGGCAACAAGTGTTTTTACTGTTCTTATCCTCTCCGCTCTCCGTGTCGCTAAAACATAAAATCCGGCTCAGGCCTTTCTCATCGACGTCCAACGGGCTGTGGTGCTGGCTCTCGCCTGGCTCACAGTCCTCGCTCTGACCCGAGGAGTCCGATAAGTCCGTCATGTCACTGCTGCAGCTGTTCTCTCCAGCTGCTACCAGCTCCGAGCTAAAAGGGAAGGAGGGCACTGCCGGTAAGGAGGCGGCACTAGTTTTCTCCTCCTCGTCTTCCTCTGTGCTGGACTGCTCCTCCAGCTTCTTCTCCAGCTCCAGCTTCATGATCGTGTGAATGTAATGCGTCTGGACCCGGGTGGAGTTGAACTCAATGCGACCTTCTGTGTTTCCACAGCCGTCTTTGGTGCAGCCACATGGGAAAGAAGAATGGTCCATCTACGGGGAGCAGAAGAAAATGGTGAAGTAGCAGAAACTCCCGTTTGTACTATGTTTAGGTGCATTTGTGAGCTTAAGACTTTTAGGGGTTTTCTAACTCATTACCTGACATTTGATGCCAGCAAGGCTGCAGCTGCACGTCTCCGGCTCGCAGAAGCCCTGGCAGTCACAACCACAGTTTTCCCTGGAGATCCTCAACTCATGCAGCTGCTTCTTCTCCTCCTTGTCGACCTTCTTCACACCAGCTGCTTTGAGCAGTGCATAGCGCTGTTTGGACGGGTAAGGCTGGAGGAAGGAGCCCTCGTCCAGGTTGGCTCCACTGATGTCAATGTCCTGCTCCGGGATGTCATCTAGCGTCAGCCGATCTGCCTCCTCGTTTTCCTGGGTTCCGTTTTTTGTCAGCTGAAGGAAATGAATCAATCATGGTTACGTGTTATGGTTCATTGGCATAAAAAGTTTCAGCTTGATTGGTTTGAGATTGAAGCATTCCTCACCTTCTGTTTCAAAGCTTCCAGCTTCTCTTCCCTGAGTCTGTTGAGGAGTTTTTCCTTGCGCAGGAGCCGCTGCTCCACAGCAAACTCTGCCAGCGTGAATGTGCGAAGTGCACTGTGGCGTTGCACCATGCCTAGAGTGCATCCTCCTCGACTGGGAACACTGGTGAAGCCCTGGCACCGAGGGAAGAAGAACACCGTCACCTGGTCGAACGTCACATTGCCCCGTCGCGCTCTCTTGGACTTCTTCAGGATGGACGTGGCTGTAAAAGGAAAAAAAGTTGGGTTAGAACACAAGCCATTCAATGAGGATGATGCTGTATCTTTACCTGCCACTAGATGGCAGAATGCACCACTTTTATGAGCAAATGCTGCTGAATAGACTGTAAAAAGACACCCCTCTGATTCATTGCCCTGGCCTCATCATGTACCCAATTAAACGATACTGCCAACAGGAGTCCAACACACTTACATCCTGTTAAGTGAAACCTAAACTGCCGGGAATCCATTTAGTCTTTGTTTCTTGTTCCACTGTGCAACTAAAGACGCCCAGTTCAGGAATTTTCCTCTGCAGAGCAGCGAAGAAAGCAGAAAGACGAGGGTCATAAATTGGTATGGAGGGAGAGCGTTTAACCCTCGTCCGAGTCATCCGTTGAGCCAGCTATCCTCAGAATCCACCAGCACACACATTCACCTTAAAAAAATACCATTTGGGAATTCAAGTGGAACCATATGTGGAAGGGAAATCTTCAAAAGACTTCCCCCACCCAGAAATATCCAGCATTTCAGTCTCACTTTAAAGACAAGCAACTTTTTCCAGGCTGTGATCCTGTGCTTAAAGAAAAGTCTGGTAATTCCCTATCCATATGGTGGCTATTACCATTGTTATGTGGTGGGAACCTCCTCGGAGAATCCCCGCGGAAACCCAAGTGGCCTTCCTGTGACACTCTGTCTGAACGAATGGTTCTGACATTCACAAACGTCAGCAGAGAAAATGAGCTCACCTGGAGCGATAATTGAAACTCAAAGGTTAGAAAAAAGCAACCTTTTGCCCCGATAGACGTAAGCGGCGCACAATAGCCTTGCTATGTTGTGTAATCCGCTGCCAGGGGTAATACAGATGCCAGATTGGGCTTCACATCCATCCCTTTCAGTCAGGTTTATGACACCCACGTGAGACAAATGGCACCCTGTCTACTGCTTCTAAATGAAACAGCTTTACAGGCTGTTCTCCTGCTTCCACTCCACAATGGCAGACCACTTTCTGTCCAACACAAACACCGGATCATAATAGTCCACTCAATCAGCTCTCCTAGATGTGTGTGCATGCCTTTAATCTTGATTGCCCCCCCCCCTTATTCTCTTCTCTTTTTTAAATCCCTTCACCCAGATTCTTTCAGCACCTGTGTTGGGTGCACGCCCAGGTTTCAGACAAGGCGCTGTGTGTTCCCCAGCCTTGGCAACCTGCCATGCTTCTCCTCCTGGCTTCCTGCCCCACCGTCCTGGAAGGCTCACAACGCTCGCCCTTCTCCGGTGCAACACAATCCCTGTCCAACCCGTCCTCCGATTCCCTAAAGGCCGACTGGCGCACCCAGGTCCAGACGAAAACACCCCAAAGGCTGCATGACCTAAATCTCTAAAGGAAAAGGTGTCGCTCTGCAAGGTTGAGATGGAACCAAGGTGAGCAGCTCCTGCATAATGCGATTAGCCGTTTTGCAGCTTTAGGGCATGAAATCAAAAGACTTATTCATTGCAGATGTCTGAAATCATTTCAAAGTGTTTCATGAGCTGCCAACTAGATAAATTGCTTAACCTCTTCCTGAGCTTCAGCGGATATTTAAAAACGAGCATCTATCATCGACTATTCCTTCGACAAGCTGTCACAGACAGAGAGAGGGAGAGAGGGAGGACACTCACTGTTGAAGTTAGTTGCTGGGGAGCTGGGGTTGCTGGGAGTGGAATCTAGGGTGTCCGAGTAGCAGCTCTCCCCCTCCGAGTCCCAGCCCGAGCAGGCAGAGGAGAGGGAAGAGGGTGAGGAGTAGCACGGGTCCTCATCCACCTCCTCAAACTTCCTCTTGAGAAGCCCACTCATGGCGTCAGCGAACAATCTGCAGGAAAGGAGCAGAGAGGAGGGTCATTAGCAAATTAGCCTCACTAAAGATCTGAACAAGCATCTGTATGTCGCATCAACGCTTCTGTACATACACTGGACTTTAACAGTCCTCCTGTGAGAGACTGCAAACATCCAAGAGAAATGGGACTCAGCCACGGCACTGGAAGTAATCAATCACTCCTATTTGCCTAAGTCAACAATTAGTGGACCCTTCACCCTCTTACAAATCCCATCAGCTCAGCAAATGAATTGATTAGAGAAAAGACCAAACAAAGGTGAGCCGACCATCCAGCTGCAGACATTTCACTCGCTCTCCTAAAGCAGCCATCATAATCAAATAAGCAGGTAAAGGCTGCACATGCACAGGGGAAATGGGTTTTCCTTATTCAACTGGTGCATTAAAGTAGTCTGGCTCCATAAATAACGAGCATCTCCTTCCTCTAACGTTGTTCAAAAGTGAGGCCAAAATATCCAGTACTGTTAAAAGTACTGCTTGTACATTTAATTATGATAAGATGTGTCACGAACTCTGAGGAGGCGACTAGCTGCTAGACAGGACAGGTCATCGTCGTCATCACAGTCTGAGTCTGACCTCCTGCTAGTCTGAAGTAGGAGGAGGGACAGAGGGGAGGAGTGAGGAAGGAAGTGAGGGCAGCAGGAAGGCACGACCGGGCTCCGCTCCAGCACTGACACTCCCTCAGATGATGTGGGCTGGGAAAGGGGGGTTTTTACTTTTACCCATAAAGAGATCATTTCACTGTCAGACTGCTTTAAATCACTCACAGCTGCTGTAGTTTCAACTAATTTGCTCAGATAGTTTCACTCTACAATCAAAAAGATTATTTTGGATAATTGCAAATGAAAAACAAAAATGTAATTATTGGTCAGAAGACTCAAAAGGTGCGCCGTCACCTCAACAAGTTACTGTAAACTTTCACCACCGTTCACCTGCAGGCAAGACACGACTAAGCTCCTCCAGTCACTTTACAGGAACTTCCACTTCACGTATGACCTGCCCAGTCTTGTTCGCATGTTACGCGAGAGTCAGCACTCCAAGAAAAAGGGGGGGGGGGGGGGGGGGGGGG
>SSNR01000285.1:28654-76665 GCA_006937965.1 Callopanchax toddi
GGGGGGGGGGGGGGGGGGGGGGGGGGGGAGAGGCAGAGGTTTGTTTTCTGCATGCTGCAAGGGGCAATTATGCAGAAAGCAGTGCTTCATTCTGACAGAGATAAAGATGCTGGAGTCAAGGGCAAAAGGCAGACACCTTCATGCAGGAGTATTGTTGGGTGGAGAGACAGAGAGGGAGGGTATTGTTATTGCTGCAGCATGATAAATGAATCACCTTGCAATAGGTCAGTCTGGATCATACTCCAACACAAAATAAAAAAAACAGTAGCCACCAGTGTTTTAAATTACAGTTCCAAAAGGAAAAAGGAAAAAAGGGAAAAGAAGCCTCTAAACTCACAATCCACAAATGCACTCGAGCGCTAAATAATCTCCAAATGCCTTCCAGAGCTCCTCACGTCGCAGCAGGGGATTTGCATCGAAACAATTTACAAACACCTGGACGCGGCATCTGTTGCTCTTATCGGACAACATGTGTGTTCCAAATGCTGCAACATAATACCTCCATGTGGAAAAAAAAAGGGACGCACACAAGGGCTCACCTTACCATCATTTCCAGCCCCAATTTTCAGGAAAAAAAAAGGAGGAGGAAAACAAAGCTGCAAGGCATCCTCAGGGGAGAACATAGCGCCAGCTAAGCAAAGTCTTTTTAATTAAAAGCTGCAGTGAGACAGAAGGGGGGGTGGAGAGGTGGGGGCGAGCAGTGGTGTCAGAACTGGGTCATTGTCTCCTGACTGCAGTCTACCTGACACATTGATTTGTTAATCCTGTTCAACGGGCAGAAACAATGGCGAGAGGTTAATCCTGGCAAGGGGACGGCTTGTAGTCAATCTGGAACTTCTCAGCCGCTGCAGCCACAGAACAAGGCCAAGAGAGCACACAGAGAGAGGAGAACACCAGGGGTAGAAGGAAGGGAAAAAGACTAAAATGACTCATTTGCAAAAAAAAAAAAAAAAAAGGTGGAGGAGAGATAAAAGAGAGGAACTCAGAAGCCTTTGAATGTCTCGCTCTAAACGGAGAATGGATGTGATGGGACAGCTGAGCCAAAGAGAGGCAGCGCAGCATGTTTTCAGCTCGCACTAAATTATGCATCACTGTCATTCCATCAAGCGCACACACACACACACACACACACACACACACACACACACACACACACACACACACACACACACACACACACACACACACACACACGCAGACAGATAAAGGAGGCAGCCACTGAGGTGCTCCCCAGTCAGTTGTCACAGGAGTTGGGAAGATAAATCTCTAGCAAGGAGATTTGTCACCAGGAGTACTACACAGCTCAAAAGTCTGACGCGTAACTGTGTCAGTCGAATAAGATTATCTCGATACGCGCAGCTACAGGCTGTTCACTTCAGAGTCACTTCTACCTTATCTGGAAACAGAATATACAGTTCTTATTAAAGAGGAGGGGGAATTAGTTGAGATCAGGATGTAAACAAAGGGCGGAAACATAAACAGTACAAAAAGATGTAAACAAACTGTACTTTTAATTATTTTCTGATGAGAGTCTGAGGTGTCGGTGCAGCAGATGAATGAAATTCCTACACGAACTTTGTAAAAAGATGCTTTCATAAACTATAAGAAATGTAACTGAGATCAATGGAAATGTTAAAGCTACTGCCAGTGGCTAAATAGGGTCACCATGGTAACTAACTATCTGAGTGACAGAAGGCTTTAATGGTCACACACGTGAATTTTTATGCTTCTTAGATCCTCAACAGAGGAGACATGATACATTTAAAAGACTCTTCCAGTTCTGAAGAGAAATATTTTAGCTAAACAGCAGCTGCACCCTGAGGGAGTTTGAGAGAAAATCTTATGCCCTGCAGCAGTGAGAGACACGGTGGATGAAAGAAGACAAATATTACTATGATTTGATGCAAAATGTGAATTTGTGCTGGACAAAAGTTTGCAAAAGGATTCAAAAGTTATGCGACATCATCAGCTGTCAGTTATGTGGAAAAATAATCCCCCAAAAATCACAACCTTTAAACTGTGACTGTAAAAACCACAAAATGTTTCAAACTCCCAGATCAGCCACGTAAAGTCCAACTTCCTGTGACCTGTTAAAACTTTGAATTCCAGTGAGAAATCTGCTCCCAACAGGACGGAGTTTTGCCAAAAATCCCATTAATGTTCCCCCTTTTTTTGTGTGCACATTTCATCAACGTTGTACACCTTAAAAGTCATACCATTTCTAATTAAACTGCATGTTTTAATCTATAGTTTACATCTTTTAAAGCTGCAGGATATAAACAAAACCCAAAGGTAATGGTTGAATTTCAAAGTGATGCTTTAGTATTTATGCAATGGCAAGAAATTGTACAAAAACTCAGATCATTTGCAAATCTAAGAAAACAGAATCTGGAGTTCTGTGTGAACTGCCCCCCTCCTGCCCTGCAGCCCAACAGGACAAGTCACAGTTGACTTTGCCCCCTCGCTGCCTGTCCAGCCCCCTTTGCAGCTGATAACAGCGTGGGTGGGAGCGACAAGTCCTGCTAATCTTGGCCCGCCGAGAGCATTTACATGGCACACTGACAACCTTGCAGTGTCTGAACGACTGACTGAGTGCTCATAAAATGTGATAATGATGAGCCCGGGAGTCATCCTACATGTGTGCAGTCATGTCCAGGCAGGTCACACACACACACACACACTCCTCTGTTAGGCTTCGAGGTATCATGCACCTTTTATTCTCACATCTCAGGGGTAATTGATAAGAGCTGGTGGGCTGGATTCCTGTTTCTGCACAGCTGGGTTTTTAAAAAAAAACCCACCAGCTGTCAGTCCAAAGTGCTCCACCTGCTGGAGCACAGCAGTCAGAGCGCGTGTTTTCCCCTCTGTGAGCCTGTTGTTCTCAGAGCTCGCCCGTGACTGTGCCACAGAAACATTCTGTTCTTTCACCCCATGCACACATACACACTAACGCAGAGTCCAAAAAATGAGAGGTAGTGGGAAGGAGGAGGACGGGTTGTACAAAACAAATAAATAATGTCATGTCTCCAAGCCGCAGGAATTCCACTCTGGCAGCTCCGCTCCAACTGTAACAGTGGGAGAAGAACACAGGCTCTATCTAACCCAGATGTGCTTCTACTGCTAACCACTGGAAAGTCTTACTCCCTGAAGGCATTCCAGCCTTTTCCTACAGCCGCACCTGACTGGTTATTAGCCTGCACGTGGACCTCATACACCCGCAAAAAAACACTTTTAGAAGAACCTGGTTTGGGTTTTAATCAGTGAATTAAAAGCCAGTGTGTGTGTGTGTGTGTGTGTGTGTGTGTGTGTGTGTGTGTGTGTGTGTGTGTGTGTGTGGAGGAAGGGTGGAGGGTGTCGGTTCAGGGGTCATGCTCCAGTCTGGGACACTTGCTGTATGGAATGCTGGGAGAGGACAAAGCCAGATGGGAGCTCTCTTGCTGCCGTGTTCAAGACTGTCAGCAGGCTCCCTGTTCCTACCCCCACCTTCCTCCTCCTCCTCCTCTTTCTCACTACTCAGGGCACAAAAGTGTGGGGCCATCCTGCGTGACCGAAATGAAGCAGACAGCCTTGTATGAACCCCCTCTCCCAGCTGGGAAGATAGATACCAGAAGTGTGCACCAGCTTCCTGAGGTTGTGAAACAAAAAAACCACAGCAGTGGCACAGGAAGTGGTCATCCAGATTATGTGTCTGACAGCTGCAGGCACCACAAGGTTAACTGAAGACGAGATCACATGATGGACATGAGGCTGTTGAGAGGGGAGGAGGTTTGTTATGGTAGAACATCCCCTCAAAAATCACAGAACGCTGTCCTTTCCTTACAATAAATAACAAGTCAAATATATGGGGAGAGAATGTGTTATACAAGGAGATAAAGGGTGTGCATGTCAGATAGAATGGAAGTGCTGCACGGCCTCTCAGTAAACAAAGGATCATTCAGCTCTCTGTAGCCTAATTCGAGAAAACGTGATTCCAAAAATGATCCGGGTGAGGTCGCGCTAGAGACGATTAAACCATCTGTACCTGGAAAAAACGCACTCACACACAGGATAACAAGAAACAATGTCACACACTCCAAATCAACATAAACTTTATTATAAGAAATGGCTCAAAAGGAGGAGAAATTTCCCACATGCCGCTCAAACAATGCATTCAGTGTGCGCACCTGGCGCTCACGCAGCCACCTGCATATTAAGGTGCGTCAAATAGATATAAATATATATAAAATGAATCAGAAATCAGTGATCAGACCCCTCTTCCTCCTCCTCCTCCTCCTCCTCCTCAGCTGACCCGATCATTCCTCATGATTAATCCTAATGACAGCAGCCCTGTCAGCTGTGCGCTCAGATGTAGTGCCTTCAGGAGTTACAAGAGGCGCACCAGCACCGCTAAAAGGTGAACACACACACACACACACACACACACACACACACAAAGCCGACCTCATCAACAGTTCACAGAAATCAATCTGAAAACACACCGTGTCCTGGAGTCCAAACCTCTCTGAGCCATTCTTCACGTTTCCAATAAACCGCCTGATTCACGCAGCAAAATCATTTATTATGAGACAATAAATGAATGAAGCGACAACTACTTCTTCTAGAGCGACCCTGTTATTTATGTGTGACATGATAACAACGCATATCAGTTTAAGTCACTTAAACAAGCCCGTCAGCGCCAATAAATGTCCCAACTTCAGGCGCTCCGCTCAGAACTCCGCTGGAAAAAGCGTCAAAACGAACAAGTCGCGTCGTTTCTCACGCGACGGGGTGTTTAAATGAACCCGACGCGAAAGAAAACCCTTCAAACTGCTCGGCTCTGCTCTTCGGCTGAGCTGAACCCGTAGTGCACCCTTATTTTAAGCCCTACTCACCACCAAGTCAAGTCTCCGACCAGCATCGGGGATCAAAACGGGGTCGACGGTGGAGCCGTGTTAGTAATCCAGAGGGGTGGATGTAGAAACAGCGTTTATCCCGGTGTGTGTGAGCTCCCAGCAGCTCTCGGCGCTATTGTCTGGATGTGTGTGTGAGAGAGAGAGAGAGAGAGAGAGAGAGAGAGAGAGAGAGAGCTGGACGGAGCTCCGCAGCAGATGAAGCGCTTCCCTTGTCTGTAGCAGGGCTGCCGAGAAGCGCAGCCTTTTTCGTCAGTGGAAAACTCCCTCCTGGCGTCTGGTGTGACGCAGGCGGTGACACAGGGAGGCTGCTTCACTTCACTTCACCCACGCTGCTTCCTGCCCGTCCTCCTGCCTCACTGGACCTACTACCTGTCTGCGTGCGTGAGAAAACACTCATCTGTCTCATTTAACGTCAGAAAATACAAGAATAACAAAAACTGACACCTCATTACAGAGTAATATATTGATATATAGATAGGATTTTTGTCTTTTATTAACATAAATAAGTAAAACTCGTATGAATAATAAGTATAATAAATTATTATGATTATAGAGATGTGGGAGGTGCTCGTTTCCAGTTAAAGGAAAACACTGACTAAGCTGTATGAAATTCTGACTCACTTTCTTTTTTTTTTTTTTTTTTTTTTACTTCTCAAACAGAACTTGAAGTGTTTGATTTCAGAGGAAACCGTGGCTTTACCATAACAACCATCAGACGGTTAGATGATCAGACTCTGACTAACAACATGCTTTCAGAGAAATGAGGCTGTAGTGGGAATCTTCTTCTGTAAACAAAGGACTAATCCACTATGAAATCAACATGTTGCATCTTATTAATTTCATCGTTGAGTTGAACTATAGTGGCATGAAAAAGCGTTGTATTTTTGTTTGTCACATTTGAATGTTTCCGATCATCAAATTAATTTAAATATCAGACGAAGAGTAAACACAGTAAATGCAGTTTCTAAATGAAGGTGTTGATCATTCAGGGGGGAATCCAAACCAGCCTGGTCAGAATCTCTGACCTTACGGAATTTTGTCCCACTCTTCTTTGGGGTTTTTCCAACATGAACAGCCTGTTTAAGGTCAAAGGTCAGACCCTTCAGAATATTCTGGTAGACTCCAGAATTAATGGTACAGCAGGTGGTTCAGACCATCACACTACCACCATCATGTCTGACCGTTGGGATGATGATGTCATTCTGAAATTCGGTGTCAGTCTTACTCCAGATGTAACGAGACACACGCCTTTCAGAAGTCAGTCCACAGAGTATCTTCTCAAAAGTCTCAGGTTCTTTGGATTTCTTTAGAACGGGGCTCGATGTTTTGCTTTTTGAGATCTTTTAGCCTGGTTCATGTCGTCAGGTCTGGCTGTAATCAGACCTGGCTAGTGGAACTGAACTCGGCTTTCTAAATAAAGTCAAAACGAATTCATGATTTAACTTTTGGACCAGGTTGTTTTTTTTTTCCTTTGATTAATTAAAACAATTTGAAAACTGCTTTTTGTGTTTACTTGAGTTATCCTTTAAGTTTGTTTGATCTTAAACATTTTAATGTGACAAACATACACAAAAAACGTGGATCTGGAAGAGGGCAACACTTTTTCACATCACTGTATTTTATATTAGTAACTGGAATTAATGAGACGGAGCTAAACTGGGATGTAATGGGACCCTTTCTGGTGAAGCTCCCTGAGATGACCTTTGTTCTCAGAAGGTGTTTTAAAAATCAGTTGAAATGAACAGGATTTAATCAAACAGATTCAAATAGAGCAAAACGAAATTGAATTCAATCATTTGAAATCAGTCACCATTGACATAACTGAACAAGTCGAGCCAAATCAAAGTGAACTGAATTTTTTTTAATCAAACTGAACTGAATCCTTTCAAAATAAAATTATTTTTGGGAGGTGAGTTAAACTGAGTCAAACTAAACAGAATCTAAAGCCAGAATTCAGATTTTGAGCTGATTTATTGAAATAAAACGGGTTCATATCAAGTTGGTTTGAGATTAATTTGAACTATATGGAACCAAATTAATTTATTAAAATTATTTAAGCTGGATCTAATCATAAAAAAATGAATTAATTTGAAAATCTTCAAACGAAACCAGATTCCAGTTCAAATGGATCTGAAACAAGTTCAGTGAAACTGATCTGAATCTGGATTCAGTTTAAACGAACTGATCTGAATCAAACCGAACTAAATCCAAGCAAAAACTCTCTTTCCAAAACGTGTTAGGATGTGACACTGACACATTTGTTTCTGCTCGTCCTAAACCCTTTTCAGTGATACTTGAGACACGAGCAGCAGCAGCAGCAGCTTGTTTCATCTCTGAAGTTTCATTTTCACTTAAGGTCATCAAAACGCTCCTGATGTGTCGAAGCCTTTGGTTTTACTTGCACACGCTGTCCTCTGGCTCCTGGCAGTAGGTTTATGGTTTGTAATATTAGAATGAGGAAATGGTTCAGCTGATGTGGACAGCCTGACTGAGGAAAGCCACAGAGCTAATTAGCATGTCGTATCATTTGTTTAGTCTACACATTGAAATTAAAGGGCAAAGCTAGCATGTTTAAGCTGCGTTGCGTGTTTTATGTCTAAAACTACAACTGATTTTATTTTCAATTTAAAGGAAATTTCCAAGGAACCTGTTTTAGTTGGTGATGGGTGTGAAGCCAGCGGGTGGTTTCCTGAGGAATTCCTTCAAAGAGTTTGCATCAGTTCAAAGAAAATAGCTAACATAGCTAACGAGAAACTTTTTAAAAAGGGAAAACTTTAGACTTTAAAAGTTTTGCGTGAGGTTTGGTCAGACTTTGACTCAAGACCTCATTATCTCTAAATCTATTGTCTCTATCAACAACCCTGAAGCTGCTGACGCCGACTTGAAGAGTGAAACTTAACTCCAAAGTACATCAATGATTTCCATCCAGCCCTTAAATGTCTGAAATTCCACTGTGTTGTAACAACCGATGGGGATCCATTTGCAACATTTTTCTGTGGAAGCAGCACACACACACACACTCACACTCCCTCCTCTCCTCTGCTGAGCTCTTCTCAGGTATTTGAGTGTAGCTGCCCATGGCGAGCCCTCTGAGATGCTTCAGTTTCTTCCTCAGCTGGAGCTGGACTCTCTGTGTTCTGCCAATGTCAACACAGGTGCTCCTCTCAAGATGTTTGGGGGAGTCAGAGTAATGCTAATCACCCTCTGGTAATTAAGGGCCCTGTTCTCACTTGAGCCTGAGGGTTCCATTAAGGGCGTCACCCCAAATGGCTGAACAAGCAAATCAAGCTGAATGACAGCAGATCTACTCCCACTGGACCCACAGACACTTTTCAAATTAGCAAGTGACACAATCAAGTGATATGAAGGCAGGAGGGTTTACTCCACGTCCGTGTTTGCTCTGCCGGTTTCACCGGAGACATCAATTAGCATTTAAACAAGGCTTTGTGATAATGGACGTGAGAGATAACGGAGATTAGAGCTCGTCTTGAGGTTTGTTTGCAAACACAAGGGAGTCATTTGGTGTTTGGGCGCGACGTGTTTCACCTGAAAATGAGATTAAATCTGACGGGTCTACTGAAGAGGGTTTCTGTGGAAAGATCGTCAACATCTTACCTGTGATAGATCCCTCTTTGAATGACCTCAGTTTGGAGAAACAGAGTTGAATTCTGACTAGATTAACAAGCTAAAGGCTAGAAGGAAAAGACCAAAATAAAACCACTTTAACCTTTAAAGAAGTCTGTTTTTGCATTTCGAACACAGGTGGGCATTATTATGCTGTTTTCTCTAATAAAGTGTAATCAACATTATTTCTCTCTAAAAATTAATTTACAAATATCTGTTATTACTCATCTTCATCATCATGTCTTCGTTTACACAAGCAAAGATAATGTTGTAGTTTACTGTGAGCAATAGTTTAAAAAATATTTTCAGTTGACATGTTCCTAATAATTTGTCATGTTTGCTCAGGTTGCAAAGCATGATGGTCTATTTCAACAAATGTAGAGGTAAACGTCTGAACACCTACTATGTGAAGAGTTCCTAGTGCCTTAGAGAGGGACTGAAAAATGACAAATAGGATACGTTGAACTCAGCCTTCTATGTGACTGGAACACTGATGGTGATGTGAACACTTACAGAGTAAACACATGAACTTACAGTGTTTTTCACATGTGAGCCCATGTGGAGAAATATGTGACCTCATGGGATCATATGAACATGAGAAGTGTTCCAAAATCATACAGGAACCCTGGGCAGAACACGTGCTTCACATGTTCATTTATCATGTTTTTACATCCTATCATATGTTTCACGTGAGAATTTCCCATTTTTTGTTCCAAATTCACACAAGCTGCTTTCATAAAACAATGTCGGCAATTTGCTGCAAAGCTGAGCCAGCCTTTGGTCGTTCATAAGTGGTCAGACTGTGCTGGTAATGTTGCGCAATCATGATTTTCACAAAAGAGTACACAATGGCGGTATAAAAGGGGTATGGGGGTGGTCTTCGCGCTGTTCGCGTTCAGGGTTACATGAGACGTGAGACGGAATACCCAGAGTAAACAGACAGGTGACTTCTGCTCATAAAGCCAGAAGCACCTGGATCTCGGTATCGCTCCAGTTTGCTCTCCGCTGAGTGTTTATAAAGCTTTCCCATGTTTACCTGATCTTTAAAGTTTTTCTGGTCGGGGGTCGGCTCACCTTTGCCACGTTATTAGTGACACGTCTCTCTGTTGCGCCAAGGCGTAATCATTCACATGTCCGGCGTTGCGGTAATATAAGCGTGGCGGCATGAATGCCGTAAAATTCCCGCATCGCCATGCCGCCACAGCGCTTTCATAAGACACACCGTGGCGGCAGTATTACATGTTTTTACATGCAAACATGTTTTTTTACATGTAATTCAACACTTTGTCATATGTGATTTCCACATGTGAAGTTCATGTGTTTTTCTATAAGGGACGGTTCATGAAACAATATAAGAATAAACATTTTATTGAATAATTAGCTTTCTAAAAAAAAATCATTTGTAATATTTTTATAAGTTGAATTTTTAAAAATGATATGTAACATTTTATCATCTTATCCTTCATCGCGCTGTTGTATTTAAGTTTAACGTGTGCTTGAAGCCGTGAACTACTAACAGGATCACGTGTTTATATAATGATAATAAAGAATTCTTATGTCTCATTAAGTCACTTTTTTCTTTACCCAGGTCAGACTAGCCTTTAGCTTCTTAATCCAATCTGAACGATCCAGCTCATTGTTTTGAGGCAGAACTTTAACAAAAGCATGTAAATAAACTTGCTATTGTGCCTTCACATGATTTATCTTGAGAGTGCACGTGCTGACAATGATACTGGAGATTGTTTTTGTTTTCATGCGTTCCAAGGTGTGTCTCATAGAGTAGGTGTGTGACATAGCAATGCTGCAGCGAGCGCCTGCCTGGGAGCCTGTGAGTCCAGACAGACTCCACCCGATTCGCTTCCTTGTCGCCCAGCAACTCTTTAAGGCACAACAATGAGCCATCCAGAGCCCAGAGGAAGAGGCCGACAGTCACATGAACAGCAGCAGTCGCACTTATTACTGAGGAATTCTTCTCATTTCACAAAAAAAGACCCTAACAATCATCAATGCTAACAATTCGCCCTCTGTTCCTGAGAGCTGGGAGACATTCTGCTACTTCTGCGGGTTCACTTCAGCCTAATTATAGCAGCAGCGTTGGCAAACATCAAATCACTCACACAAGTTTAACAATGTTGTTACAGCAGACGTGCATTATGCAACGAGGCAAATCTGGGCAGCACGAAGGAGTTCTCTGGAGTTTTTGAGCGTTTGATGAAGTGTCCTTCACAAAAGTTCTCATGAGATAAACAGGAAATGTCTTGGCTGTAGAAGTCGTGCCTTTTATGATGCCCTTTGAAGTCCCTCCTGTCAGGCTCATCAATTCCCTTTCTGATAAACAAGGAAAAGTTCCAGGGAACACTGCGACTCGCACATGTTTACTCCTCTCTTCTCAGAAAAAGTGTTGTGTGTGTGTGTGTGTGTGCAGGATGGGGGGAAGGGAGTGCCAAAGCCACTGTGAATCAGGCCTGAATACATTAAGGCCACTCTCTTTAAAAGTGTGCCAAAGAGTTCATGGTGGAAGACGCCCCTCAAAGAGAACAATAATGGGCTTCAATGCTTTCCATCTGCGGGGAGAGAAAGGACTGTGACTGCACGTGCTGCGTGTAGTGGGCTCAACAATGTATCACTTTATGGCCATCAGGTGCATCATAAAAACCACCCCAGACAGGCACTGGAGTGAAAAGTCATCAATACATATCAGGATTTAGAGTCATAGATCAGATGTCTTTCAGGAAGACTTAGTGATCAACCTCAGTTTGGAGAAATAAAGGTAAATTCTGACCGGATTAACAAGCTAACAGCTAATCTGACCAAGGCCTGACTCAAAGTGGATTTCTACTGTTTTAACCCTTTAAAGGGCAAGTGACCATATTTGATCACTTGTGCATTGTGGGGGTTTAAATCAACTTAAGTGTTATAGTTTTAAAAACACAGAATTAGCAGCTAAGGATAAAATTATAAAGATTGTGTTTTTAAAACTGTGTTAGCAGATAAGGATAGGATTAAAATATGCGGGTCAGCAGCAAACCCGCTAGGATGATCAAATGTGGCAATTAAGCAAAGGATGAGACAATATAAAGGGAGAGGTCCTTGGTAACCATGGGAACCGGACCTACGATGATGCAGGAGGTCCAGAGCTGACAGTGGAGGAAGAAAGAGGATCCCGATGTCCTGGGGGATGGTTTTCCTGCAGACCTCCGACTTGTTCTTTATAATTTAATTCACTGCCTGATCCTGAAACTTTTGCAAAGCAGAATTTTTTAAGTAAGAAAAATAGTAATAAGTACAAACATTTAAAACACAGTCAAATAAATTATTAACTGAAATAATAAAACTAACAACCTCATTAGTGCTGAAAGTAAAGAGGATTTATACAATTTTAAAACAGCCATTATTGTCTAACAGTTTATTATAACTCTATTGTATACATTTTTATATTACAGTAAGTTTTGCATTACACAAATGTTTGGACAGAATTTCATTTTCGTCGTTATGCACCGACAGCAGCAGCAATAACGACCTGTAGGATATCTGGTTTTGACTATAGATAAACAAGCTAACAGCTAGTCTTATCAGGGCCAATGCAAAGTACATTTTTACTTCTTAAACTCTAATAAAAAAGATTTATACTAACTCAATTGTCATAAAATTCTATACCAGTAAAGCACTAATAGCATCAGTAACAGCTGTAGTGCTTTTAATTAGGACCAAAAATGTAAGCTGACTAATCTGACCAGACTTTGTTTCTACTGTTTTAAAACAACGCTAGTCACAAAAACTCCATACTGTAGCTCCATATGCTCTGTTTTATATATTTTTATTTCTGTTAGTTTTGCATTGCACAGTTATTAGCAAGCACCAATAGCTTGTGCAGCAGCTAGCGTTAGCTCTTCTGGCGTGGCTTGATGCACTTTGAGCAGGAATATCACACATTTTCTGCAGGAATAATGGTGTAATGCAAAGTTTACAGCAGAATCAAAGTTTATTTAAAAAAAACTTTTGCATGAACTGACACAACAATAAAGTTGTTTTAAGACACTATGTTTATCTCAGAAAAGCAGATTTTATTCTGGCCCATTTCTCACAGGACACTTTCCATTAAGTGCATGTACATTTCTCCACATAATTCCAGGAGAATCTCAGATTTAGAATCTAAAAATGCAGGAAGTATCCCCAGAGGAGGGACGGTCCAGATGAGGCACGGTTGTTGTTGTGGTGGTCAGGTCAAGCAGACGGACACAAGGGTGGAGGGGGTGTGGGGGCTGATTGATGGCTCCAGCTGTCCCAGAGGAGGAGGAGGAGGAGGAAGGAGGTGGGGGTACACAGGCAGACAGCTGGTCACCTGTAGCCCCAGACATGAGCGCGGTGGAGGCACCCGGCATTGTGTTTCACTGCAGAGGGCAACCGGTGCAATGCAGAGTTCAGACCTCTGTTCATCAACCACAGACCAGACTTAAAGGAACAAATTCATAAAATCAACTGTTCTGTTAGGAAGTTGACTTTAAACCTGAGGAGTAAACATGCACCTGTTTTTTTAAGCTGAATTCAGAGCCGGACTTTAGGAGTGATGATTAAAGTTACACGAAGGAGGAAAAGAAACACGGGATGAGCTCACTCAGGAGCAGGGATTAATCCAGAGGCAAGAGGGGAAGAAAAAACACCCTCCCCCCTCTCACAGACCATCAGCCAATCAGCATGCAGACGAGCTGCTTTACTCAGAGACCAAAGAATCTGTGAAATCACCAGCTCCACGTTAAAGAGCAGGTCACTATGTTTAATCTACCCCTCCGCCCCGCACGCTCATCACACCGATTGTTGAAATGAAACGAGATCCTTCCAGCGGCGGCGCGTTCTACTCTCATGGAACGGCGGAGGCACATTCATGAGTTGTTCAGCTCTGAGACAGGCACGGTTCACACATTCAGCAACTTGCCTCTGCCGTCTTCCTTTGTCACCGCTCCGCTGTGGCAAGAAAATGTTCAGATTTCAATGCTCCCATTCACTCCCTGACAAACGCTCAGTGTGTCTGGGCTGCCCTCGCTGCATACAGTATGTGCTCCCTGTGCTCGTGTGTGTGTGTGTGTGTGTGTGTGTGTGTGTGTGTGTGTGTGTGTGTGTGTGTGTGTGTGTGTGTGTTTATAGCTTTAGGGTAAGAAAAGCTGCCAGTTTGGGTTTTGTTTATTTGGCAACATCATAGGGACGTCTGACTAATGCACTCTGGATTGTCTCTCAGAGGAAGCTTGTTCTATGTTTTATTCATTTGGTGTGATGTGATATGAACCCCCCCTCCTCCTCCTCCTCCTTGTGACAAAATTGTATTGATTTCCTGATAGACTATTAAAAGAAGAACTCAAGAAATCCACAGCTCACAGGGAGCCTTTGTGCTTCGTTCATAATTGAATAAAACAACAAGGAAGCTACAAATAGCATCGATAATCTGCTGCGTGGATCATTATTGTTTATTTTGTTGGTTGTTGTTGAATTACGAGGTGTTTATGTAACCGTGCATTGATCACATGAGATCAGGAGAGGTTTCTGTGCTAACTGACCTACTGATAAAAAGACAAATCTCAATTTAATTCAGGTCAATACAACTTTATTTATCCCAGTTGGGCAATTTAGTTTACAGCCTCCAGCCTCCGCAGGCACTCAGAGGTAAACTTCATGAAGGACTGCTCCGTTTGTCTCAGGTTCAAAGGGTTCCTTCTCCAGATGTTTCAGCTCCTTCTACAGATGTTCAGGGTTCATAGAGGGCCACTTGTGATCTGACACTGATGAACCCTGATCCTGGATTTGACCTTTCATCTCTTTGGAAATTGTTCTGAGCTCTGTTGTCATATTATCCATCTCATCAAGTTTTTATCTATTTTTCCTCTAGCGGCCACGTCTAGGGAGCATGTATAAAGTCCTGTGGACCTTAAACTTCTTAATAAGACGTCTAACTGTCACAGTGATCCACAGTATGAAAGCTTCAACTAATAACTCTTTTGACACAAACAGCATCAAAACTAATCTTTGTAATTATTTTTTAACAGAATAAATAAAAATTGAGACAGACTGCATCTTTTTTTTTTTTTTTTACCAAAGTGACTTTAATGTGTAGATTCCTTGAGTTTTACTTGAATTAATTTGATAGGTTGGAATGTTCAAAATAAAACTTCCAATCAAGCCGAAGTTTGTAGGAAAACATGGAAGAAAATGTGCTTCCTTTAAAAGAAGTAATGAAATCTGAGGGGTGGCTCAGACTGTGAGTGATAAAATCCCACTGTGACTTTCAAGCAGGAGCCCCCTTGTCTCCTGCTCTAATACTTTCTACTTTATTTTGATGATGACTGACAGCTCGTCCAATCACATCCCTCAGCGATACTGTCGAGTCATGATTCACAGGACGGAGCTAAACCCCACTGTCAAACAGCCCACTTCATCACAGAGACGTGCTGATCATTGTATACCTCTCAGCTGTCATCACACAGCCCCGAACGGCGGTGAAACTGCCGTCGGGCGCTCGGGCGGCGGTGTTGTTGGGTACACACATGCCTTCCAGAATTTACAACTCCTGATTGTTCCCCGCATCGCAGAGAAATCAATACGTGGCAGCTTCGTGCTTTATGGCTACACAACAGCTCTAAGAGATATAGCTGAGGAGCTCGGGCATGCAGAGATATTAGCTCAAAGAGAGCCAGGCGACTAAAAGTGAAACCACAAGTCAGCCTGTTTTCCTTTTGACTGCAGCACTTCCTCATTGCAGTGTTTACATGCAGCTCACGTGCTTTCAAAGGAAAGACAGAGGCTTTGTGAAGTTCTGCAGGAAACTCATCTGATTTCCTCTAAAAATTAGCGACATTTGCTACGATTTACTAGCTCTTAACTCCCCCTCTATTATTATTAGATGCTCCATTAGTGTCGGGTTCTTTGGAAACAGACTGATAAAACATGGAGATAAGACTCCACGTTAGTGTAATGGAAACCCCTCTTCGTCACACGCCCGCTGTCACAAGCAGAGGGAAATCACACTGCTGTGGCGTTTCCCGTCACAATCTGAGCACTTCCTTCTATTTTGTTCTCTTTGTCTGTGTAGAAATTTCAAAGTGACAATTCTGGAAAAACAAAAACAAACCTGAAACTAATAGAAAAGATGATGTCGTCTGGAGTGTTTAAAGAAACTTGTTGCTAGTAGTGAAACAGTAGAGCTAGACCACATGATTCTTGCATGCTTTGCCTGTGTATATATAATAAAATTAACCAGATGACATATGATGTAAAATATGGCTCAGTTGAAGCTTTCAAGGCCTTATTTTCCTAAATATGAGGCTGCTTGCTCCAAAAAGCATCAAAGTCTCCTTCCCTTTGGATTTGAACTCCATCCCTCTGCTGCCAACTCTGTAAATGCAATCATTTAGCTTAATTTGCTCGTGTAATTCACTCATTTGTGTTCATGCCATGTGTTCACTCAGTCCGTCAAAATAGTTCTGCATGGTAGTGAGTTGAAATTTCATCCTTCCGCGCAGCAGTAGTTGCTGTCAGCAAACAAAATCACCACGTCGCTTCTAAAGAGTGATTCTCTCTCTCTCTCTCTCTCTCTCTCTCTCTCTCGCTCGCTTTCGGAGTGATGGAGGACAATGGGGTGCTGGTAATAGGGGGAACAGCAGGGGAGGAGCAGGTTGGAGGGGGGGCTCGGAGAATCAGCATCACAGGGAGTCATCGTTGCCACGGATACAGAGACAAGCAGGCCAAATGCAGGTGCCCGACCGACAACAGGGAGGTCCAATTAGAGACCCTGGGAGAAGGGAGGATATTAAAAACCAGTTGCATAATGATGGTTAAATTAGTGAGCTCAGAGGCATTTAGGCCGAATTCCAATTCCCCCCTTCCCTTCACTTTTTAGCCATTCTCCTTCATTTAGTGTTTTTTAGTTGTATCATGGGTTATGGGCAGCTCAAAACCCAAACATACCAACAGGAGAGTCCTGCAGGAGACTAGGGGACCCTATACCCACAGGCTTGTGTTGCTCATTCCAAGGATACATAGTCCATACAATCCAGTTCTTAGTAAAGATGACCAATCAGGTGTTTTAATGGTATAATATATCTCTCTGTAGAAAGTATTTGACCACAGGTATTGTGGTCATTCTTTCCCATCAACATGATCAGCGGCTGGTTGTGAAATAAGTTTTAAGTCCCGCCCCCTTCGTGTAAACAAATTCAATTACATTTTTTTAGGTGTTAACTTCTGACACATGTAGTTCTTAGCTTGTATATCGAAATATTTATTTTCCTAAAATGCTTAGCTGTAACTAGTTAGATAACATAATAGACACCATTATTGTGTATAGGTGGAGAGTAGGTGGGACTTTGAGTCTCTAACATGACTCTGAAAACACAACATGGCAGCACCTGTGAATGAGATTTCATTGCTTCACTTTTGTGCAACAGAAGGCGTTATATCTGAAGTCTCTGTGTTCTTTCAGTGTTTTGAAGGCTTGATGACTGGTTTTACACCCTGACATGAGGACATTATGATTCTAAAAGGAATCAAGCAGCAAATGATGGCGCTTTGCCTTTTTTAAGGGGTATCCTTTCATTTAGGGTACATTTTCATACCTACCTTTTGTAAGTTTAAGTAAAGTGTTGGGGTGGGTAATGGTAGGTATACTGTATTACTAGAAAATGGGATTTGATCTTTGAGTTAAACGTCTTGTCGGAGGTCATAAAATAAGAGCGGTTAATGAACGTCTGGGAAAACGTCCCCAAATTTCTTGACCAAAATTTTAAAAGCCCCGTTTTGTTATGATTCATTTGATCTGAACACTCCTACAGTTGTTTCTCCAATGAGTCTATTTGTCTTCCATTTAAATTAATTTTGCCTCCCCCTCGTCTCACACTCAGACCCCCCCCCCCAGCCAGCGCCAGCGCCACTGAATGGCCTCTGAATGTGAGAAAGGGACAAGTAGCACTGTTTACCGAGCACTACTGTCCACACATCCGTTCCCACAATGGCCCCATTGAGGGTGGGCCCAGGTTAAAGCCCATTTAAAAGGCTTGTTTAACACCGAGAAGAGGGGCCACATACCCGAACCGCAGGGAGGAGGACAGTGGGGGGAGGGATTCAGGCTCCTCACCCTCAACTCACATGCTTCACTTTATTTTCTCTCTCCATCTGTGATTTGTGTTTTCCTTTTTTGTCCCCCCGTGTGTGTTTATAATAATAATAATAAAATGTTTTATGCACGTGTGTGTGATCAGTGTGCTCACCAGACGACAGAGGCCAACAGAAAAGAAGGGGGGGTAGATGAAAGGGTAGAAGAAAAATAAAAGAAGCATGGATGGGCAAAGTGAGGGGAAGAAAAAGTAAAAGGACAGCAAGGGAAAAATGTTTTTTCCCCCTCCACCCTCCCTCCTTCCCGCCTTTCTCATGTGAAGGACAAGCCTGGCGGGGCTGCGGTCTGGCCCAGTGATTGTGTACGGCGCCTAGCGGTGCCTCACACAGGAACCCCATTAATCACTGGAGCAGGTCTCTCACTCCTGGACACAAAGACCCCACACGCCGACACGACTCATACACTTGCACATGCAAACACAATGAATGCTTGGGAACAGGCGAAAGAACAACAGGAGTGAGGAGAGAGAGAGAGAGAGAGAGAGAGAGAGAAGGAGAGTCCAAAAAGTAGTCGCAGAAGAGCACATAATTATTTCTAAAATGTTTTGGCAGCGCTCTGCAGAGAGAGAGAGCGAGAACTGAGAAAGGAATGCCAAACAGTTTGGAGTCACACCAAGACAGCAGACTTGAATTGGTTTAGCATTCAGTCATGGAGTGAATTTAGTCCCTAAAACATGGTGCAGTCCTGATATTTAAGGCATTTAAACTGCTGTGATCTCACGCTACACAGAATACTCATTTCACACGATTCCTAACGCTGGAAAGACACCTGACTTAATTACGCCGCCACCCCGAGTTAATAGATCAGTGCAAAGATGTGACAGATACACATATTCTGTCAAACAATGTTTTCCAGGTCATTTGGTCGAGAAATCCCCGCAAGTCTGTGTCAATCAGAGTCCACGTAAAGAAGGAGCTGAGGAAAAGGACACTACTGAGGTCACTGCCTTTAAAGGGATAGTTCAGACAATCTGTGAAATATTATCAACAATCAACAGGTTTCCTGTTTGAGCATTCTGTTTGTAGAAATAATTTGTTTTTGACTGGATTTATGGTGGTCCACGTGGAGCTGAGACCAAAGTGGATTACCATCTTAAAACAACATAGTGTCAAAAGTTCATAGTGTGATTGTAATGTTATAAACCTTGACATCGATGTCAATCTGAGTGAAAAT
This sequence comes from Callopanchax toddi, assembly GCA_006937965.1. Taxonomy (NCBI): domain Eukaryota; kingdom Metazoa; phylum Chordata; class Actinopteri; order Cyprinodontiformes; family Nothobranchiidae; genus Callopanchax; species Callopanchax toddi. The sequence goes on from SSNR01000285.1 coordinate 47,501, forward strand.
AACAGCACAGAACTTTCTATAGGAATATAATTGTTCTTATAGAAAAGTCATTTAACAGTTCGCTTGTTTTAAGATGGCAGCAATTTAAAGTTAGCTGCTGCTATTTGAGTTTGCAAAAAAATTAAGTTCTATGTGAATAATATGTGTTCAATGTAAAATGTATTAACTAAAAAGATTTATAAAACAGAATTCACATAAACGTCTATATATAGTTTTTTAGATTAGAGTTATTTTAAGATGGCAGCAATCCACTTTGGCCTTGGCTTCATTGAGACTAGCCATTAGCTTGTCACTCTGGTCAGAATTAAACTCTATTTCTTCAAATATATTTTAAATATATGGTTATGGTAGAAAATAAGGTAGTAAAAATAAAGTTAGGGTTAGGGATGTTCGTTGACGTTGGACAGATTTTGTTTTGAAGTTTAAGCCCTGTGGTTTCTAGCCTTTAGCACATCAATCTGGTCAGAATTATTGACTATCTCTCCTAACTGAGGTTGTTCAATGGGTACAATACACCCCTTCCCCCCCAATAAAAGAAAACAACCCACGTCTATCCACTTCAGACCAAATATCATGCATATTTTTACAAAGCTTAACTAGTTTCAATGAAAAACATAAGGCCACATATTCCTGCTTTGCTTGTATGGATGCAGAACTTGTCCTTTGCTGCATTAGGATGAGCTGCATGCTGATTCCAACCTGTGCATTTGCAGACATAAAACACAAGAACCGGAAACCAGATTGATTGATGGCACAATCTGCAGGTGGGAAAGAAGGAGCTGTAAAACGTGGAGTCGTCTGGCATCCGAAGAGACAATCATCTGTGTGTGGGAATGTGCACCTGTGTGTGTGTGTGTGTGTGTGTGTGTGTGTGTGTGTGTGTGTGTGTGTGTGTGTGTGTGTGTGTGTGTGTGTGTGTGTGTGAGTCTTCCTCTACTCTACATGCCTCTCAGACCTAATCCCAGCCCAGCCACTGTAATTTACTGCCCCGTCGGTAACTAGCCATCGACAGGGGAGGAGATGAGGAAGAGCGAAGGAAAGGCAGGAGCCAGAGGCAGGCTGAGGGTCAATGGCTATATCGAGCACATAAACCCCCATGTAATGAGCAATATTTGTGTACCAGGAGGAAGGTCGTCAGGGTGAAATAGGGAGGGAGTTGCACAGCACATAGAGACACAGGACTCCATTTATCAGGAGCGCATGTAAACGCTTTTTGTTGGTGTAAGCAAATGCAATGAAACAACAAATCTTGACATATTAATTGTTCGCAATTTATTGTGCATCGTTTTGTTTCCTCTGTGGAGCTGCAGCAAATCTAAGATCTTAATAAGACTAATCTAGATAAGCAACGATGAAATCGAAAACAAGTCTAAAAGAGCTGTTTGTCCCCCCCGAAACCAGCCGTTAGCTGTCATGAGCGGCAGAATCATTATCCTAATTATGTGTCATTACATAATCAATGTGTATTCGGTAATAAAGTAGATTAGTCTTATCTGAAATCTTGCTCGCAACGAGGTAAAAATGCAAATGAAGGGTTGAAGCTTTAGAGCTGACGGTCCATCACTGCTTCAAATACCTCTGACTCTGGGCTTTAATGTCGCTAGATTAAAAAACACACAACAAAGTGAATTCAATCAGAGCTGAGCAGCTGACCTCAGCTTCTGTAAACACATTTCACGTCTTTAGAAGAGGTCTGAGTGCTTGTTTTTTAGTTCATGGAAAAGCTGCAGAGATTAGGGCTGCAGATCCCAGTGATGTGTTTGAGATTTGATGTGGATTGTGGCTACTTTAATCATCTCAGGCCTTGAGTGACATCACACTGCATTCCCTACATATGAAAACATGGAGTCCTCCAGCCCCTATTTGCTCATCCCTAGTGGCGGGAGGTCCCCCTCCCCTCGGGGACCGGCCCGACATAAACCCCTCTCAGTGTGGGCTCAGTGTGTTTTATTATGATTAAAGGCTGCGAGAGGAGCTCATCATTGAACGAGACATCATACGTCCAGGTGCTGTTAATCATAAACACTTCTATCCCCCACACACACACCACTGATCCAAATACATAAATCTATTAGCCAGTCGTCACTTATGGTAACACTGCTGATGAAGGGTGTTTGTTTAGTGAGAACAGGTGTAATGACAGACAAATGGAGGGCTGGCAGATCAATATCAACTAATTATACCTCGTTACTCTAATTAGTGTCCTATACGTAACGGACATTCTTCCTTTACCTAAACCAGCTAAGTGTGAACGCGTCGTTTCAGGTTTGAGCTAGAACCTCGATCATTTCCCCACTTCTGCAGCCGAGCAAATTTTCATACAGCCAGTCCCAAAACCCCTTTATTATGTTTCGGTTTGTTTGCAGTTGTTTGCAAAGACTAAAATCATGTAAGCATACATTGACTGGCCAAGAAGAACCTGCACCTGCTAGAGCAGAAGCTCCACTACGAAGAGCTCATTTTTTGAATATGAGCAGCAAAAAGTAGACTGATCTGTTGGATGAGTCTTGGCTCCTGAATGTCTGTAATTCTCTTTAAAAACCTAAGAATTAAACCAAAGACCCACAGCTCCAACTAAGTCCCCCATTGTTGTTGTTGATGCATGGTTGTTAGCACTGTTGCCTTGCAGCAAGAAAGTTGCAGGTTCGAATCCCGGCTGTGGCCTTTCTGCGTGGGGTTAATATGTTCTCCCCATGCATGCGTGGGTTTCCTTCCGGGTACTTCGGTTTCCCCCACCGAACATGCCTGATAGGTGCGTTATTGTAAGTCGCTTTGGATAAAAGCATCAAATAAATACATAAACATAAATGAATGTCAAGTGATGTGGCTGAGGAGTCTGTCCCACAATCACATTGTGAAGTTAAACATGTAGGTTTGTATAACCGTGTTGTAGTGGGACCAACAGTCCTTATAAGTGATTGGTCCCAAAAACACCTTATGAGTCTATTCCCCCACCAGCAACCAGGGTCTAATAGCTGGAGAGGCAGAAATACAAGAACCTTTTAGGGAGAAACAAGCATAAAACATGCAGCCGGAATGTCTTTTAAAATGTATTACCAAACAGCTTGGAAAATCTTTACCTGGGTTCAACTTAGTGGTATAATTTAGCAAAAATTTAAGCAACAAGACATAAAACTTGTATTTTCTAGAATTAAAAAAAACAATCTGCTGAATTCAACAACAGTGGGTTTGGAGAAGAGGGGGAATTATAGAGAATAACATGTTTCCTTTCTGTCTGATTAATGCATCAGTGACAGATGCTGAGGGGATTACTTCTAGATTAGTATCCTTTCCACCGAGTCTGTTTTCCTCTGCCACATTGCCTTTCCAGTGGTCCTTTTAAGAAACAAACAGAATCAGTTTTCCTTGTTTTTCTCCCCTCCTGGTTATTATTGTTTTTACGTCGTTGTTTTTGTTCTGTAGATCTTTTAGAACAGATTATATCCTCCACTCTCACAAATTGATCGCTGGAGCTCAGTTTTAGACTACGCACAGGAACTATACAGTCAAACAGAAATACTCTTCAGGGTGTCTGTTCTTGTTTCCAGCCCCGACTCATCGTTTCACCTTTAATAACGAGGCTCATCAGAACACTTCACGATGCAGGAAGTGGAGCTTTTCATGCTGAAGATGAGACGCACCACTCCTGGGCTGATTGGGATGCCTGTTTTGCCACTAACAGATAAAGCTATCAGCGACAGGCTCTTTTCTTCATTGTGGGGAGGAACACAGACCCGAATGAAGTGCATGTTAGTGGAATAAAGGGACCAGGGTGTGTCGCTTCCCCTCCAAACCAAAGGAACAACACTTTTCCCGGTCCTGCCTGAAAATTGCATTCAGAAGCAGATGTCTCTGGCAGGGCCTGCCAGATAATGACAAAGGATTTAATCGGCTGATTCCCACACCGCCTGCCCAACGTGTTTGTCTACCCTTTTTAGCCTCAATTTATGGGCTCTGCAGAGCTGAGATAGATTGACTGCTGGTGTATAAGCCTCTGAGGAATAAAGGGAGCTAATCCTTGAGGAATAATTCAAATTCAAGGCAGCGATTTGGGATTAATGAAAATGTAAATTTACTGAAGTGTGATGGAATGATCTTTTTATTTTCTGTTTAGAATCTGTCAATCTTTGTTGTTGAGACAATGATCACATATTGAGCAGAATATACAGCACATGCTTTAAACTGCTCCAGTATTGGCTTTACAGGTTGGGGTTTTTATTGTAGAAACAGACAAATGAATATTAAATGGATAGTTTGGGATTAGTGTTAATGGTTTTGAAAGAGTTAGATGTAACCCAATCTGTACAGAAAAAAAATGCAAGGCTTTATTTACATTAAACAAAAATTATGCCCTGCTAATTCCCAGCATGAGTCACTGCCTCATAGCAGGAAAGACCGGATTCCTTTGGCTGAGAAATTTCCAGCTCTTATTATACATATTTGTAGTTTTTACAAATGTAACAATTAAGATTTGTCTGGATAGATAATTAACATAGATACAAGTTGAACTGAGCTACTGCAGCCCCAATGCTAGATTGATGGCACACAAGTCATCCTTCAATATCTTTGCATCTCATAAATTGGAGTTCATGTTTCTGACTGGCTACAACCTGGTTTGTCCACCAAGTTTCCATACTTCTCTCTCATGACTGCATGGTTTTTTTTGTAACTTTCCTTGGTTGAGGTAGAGGGCTAGCCTCACATACTGTTGCCAACTGGTTCTTTTCTTTATTTTAACCTCCTGCTTCTGTGTTCTGGTCTATAGTCCACTAAATCTTTCCAGATTTTTGGGCTGGAGTAGCACTAAAATATGACAGAGAAAACTTTATTTGGGACCTAATTAGATCTTAGCACAAAATAAAAAATAAATAAAAGAAATGGTAAGTGTCACATAAACTAATTGCACGTTCACACTAACTTGAGCTCATATCTTTATAGATAAAACTGTACATTTCATATCTGCCTCAAACATTTCAGACTATAAGGTTACTAATCATACCTTGTACAGACATGTTTTATTTTGTGATTTGAAGATCTTTTTAACAGCTTGAAACAAAAAAGCAATCCGGCTAACTGTTTCTTCTTACTTTAGGTTTTTTTTTTTGCTATGCTAAGCTAATCTCCACCTAGATGTTGTTTTGCTAACACAATATTTAGCTTCTCAAATAAAGTTTTTTTTCTTTTTCTAATAAAATTCTATCAATAAGCCTGTATTTAAACCCTATATCTCTTAAAATAATTTATTCTAAAAGACAAATCTCATTGTACACGTTTAGCCTGAATGCTAACTCATAAAACTGACTTTTAATGCTCAGCAGCACAGCTGTGTTTGGGCAGGAGGTCTCTATGGGGTAAGCTAACACTAATGTCACAAAGCAACATGATATTTTCACTGTGATCACTTGTCAGTCAAATAAAGGCAGAGGAACCACTGATCTGATACCACTCATGGAGGAAACCCCCAATCCTCTTTCTCACAGCATCACAAATGTTTACTGGTAACTCTCAGATTGTGTTATTTTGTACCAACACCCCTTTTGAGCCATCACTTTGCATTAAAATGGCTTTTAATTGGTTGCATTTTTACAATTTGTCCACTGGTCTATATTAGTCCCAAACAGAGACTGTAAAAATATGTTCATGTAAAAAAGAAAAAACTCAAACAGACTTCTAAAATCAAACATCAAAGAGACTCACATAAACACAAGAAATTACAACCAACAATTTTAAGTCAAAACATTGAATTTTTGTGAGCTTTCTTTGTGAAATGAAGGCAGTTTCTGTCCAAACACTAGGACGCGTTGAACACACGCTGCTTATTTCCAGTGGATGATTTGTGTACCAAACCTGGCAGACTATCATTTGTGTGTCCTTTAATGGGAGAGTCCTACTGACTCCTGTAGTTTTGCGGATTACCCAAAATAACACCGTGTGTTTGTCATTTAGGAATAATGTAGCTGGCTGGCAAAAGGGGAGCAGAGCAGCAAAGCAACAATTACAGAGCTGTTCTCGCCGGCTCGCGAACAGGACGCGAGGGGAGGTTGCTGTTTTCATTGGGTCAGCTTCGCTTGGCCGCTGTGTAATAATCAGCCGGCAAACTGTCCGACTGTAAAACAACACCAGGCAGGCAGAGAGTTGACATCAGGACACGTATTTACAGTCTAGTGCTGTGAAATTGAATATTTGCACTGTTATCAGTTTAAACTTTGTTGATGTAGATTTATATTTAGAATAAGAGGAACCACTTTCCACCATGGTGTGTTTATGTGTGTATTACAAGGAAAGAATCCTGACAATCCTATTCTTTGTTTGCAGTAAACTACAGCACTCACCTGTGACTGCAGTGGCATTGGCTGCCACCCAGATGTGTGTGTGTGTGTGCGTGCGTGCGTCTGTGTGTATTTCTGCATTTGTGGCTGTGTACAAAAGACAGAGAGAGGGCCAGTCAGGCGCCTGTGTGTTGGTTTGTCTGTTTCCACACAGTCTGGGCCCCAGAGGAGGATTTGCAGGCCAGATAGGATTAGGCTCCTTCTCTTTACACAACAGTGATGAGGATAAGGAGTCCGCAGAGCTCAGGAGCACTCCAAAGCCCCATTAACACGCAGCAGCAGAAACCACACAGATGAGTACCTTAAACAGCTGAGCCGACTCTCTCCGTCTTTGGCCGTCTCTGATGCTGCACTGTTGGTCAGTTTGTAAGGAAGGAAAAACCCACAGAATGTATGTAACATCAGAGCAATCCCATCTACAGCAGAAAATCATGTTTCATTAATAGAGATATCATCTAATTAGAGCCTAGATGATTGTAATGTTTGGTTTATTTTATTAAGATGTGGCATCTACGAACTTTACATCCTTAAACTCACCTGTCCCTCGTTGCCATTCATATACAACCATCCCTAACACTAAGCTTTGATTAATTCTGATAATCATTTATCACCTGCTAAAAGGCATCACGTTGTTGCCTGTGTGTGTACTGGTTTGTTAAATACCTCATAAATTACTCAACAGATCTGAATGAAGTTTCCACAAAGTAATCATTGGGTGCACATCCACAACTGATTCTCTTTTGAAGTCAACCAGATACAAGATGGCTGCCTCAGCAAATCAGTGTTGGCAAACACAACAGTGGTTCCTATCCAGATTTTAAACTGACGTTTGGTGTCTCTGTAGCCGAGTCATCGCCATGTACTTTGAGCACTAATAGATCTTTGTTCCAAACTTTGCCATTGAGTCAATCATTTACCATGGGACCATTAGCCAAATGTTTCAAAAACCACTGATTGGAAGTTAGAACATTAATCTTCACATGTACTGTTAACTTTAGAAGTAAACCTGCATTGATGGCTGACTTTAGAAAACACAAAAAATATATATAACTCGGTCAGTTTTACAAATGTTGAGCTAATGGTGTCATAGTAGCTTAGGCTTGTTGCATTCAAGTTAAAGGATTGAAGACATTTTTGCAATATTGTTAAGTTTTATTTTCACGATTTACCAAAATGGTTGTAACTCCATCATTTACCATTGTAAAATGATCTCCTCTTTAGTCTAACTCTGGAATAAATTCCTTCAAGGAATGCTTGGCCTTTATTTTAATTACAGTATTTTTGCCTCACAAGTAGGCTACACAACTTCCAAATGACTTACCCATATTCATTTTTAGTTAAAGCAGCACTCCGGAGGATTTCATCAGGAGAGCAGTTTTTGAATCTAGCGTCCAAAGGCTCCTCCTCAAAACATCTCGACACGCGTGTCCGGTCGTGTGTGCGCGCGTGCACGCGGCGCATATACTTCGGACATGAACTGTACAGCTCAATGTGTAGGGTTTAATCACTCACAGTTCACAATCTTATTCCAACAACACTACGAGGGTCTGATGAGCCCTCTCTGTCCCTGCTGCTTCTGATATTAGCTCTGTTAGCAGAGAGCTGCTGCTGGACTCTGAAGCTGAACTTGACTCGGCCCTGGATGAACTTTCTGACCAAAATAAACGCGTAATCCTGTCAAGCCTTGCCATTCTGTGAGGTGAAAGGTTTAAAAATAAAAATAAATCCATCTTTAGCTGGAGAATGGGTAGGTTTTTAGTAGAAATGAGCCGTGAGGCTGAGACGCAAACAGAGAAACACACGGAGCGTCCTGTACGACAGCGCCCCCTACTGGTACAGGTTTGGTCGATGCGCGTGCATGTTGAGAGAATGCAGACATTTGAATTTCATTGGGTGAAAAATGTCGGCGGCAAGAAATAATGGAAAGGGGTCTCTAGGAGGAAGGAGGGTCTTCATCAGAATGACAGATGTTGTGGAACTCAACCCATAGATCATAGTTTAGACCTGAAATATCATTTAAAACATTTAGAAAACTTTGATACAGAGAAAAATGCTCCAGAGAGCCGCTTTAAGACTGTAAACTAATTAATGACCATTGATGTCTTCATGTTGTTTCCTGGTGGAGGTTACTGTATGTACGTTGAGGGGTCTTCGATACTCTGAGAGGGTTCAATGAGCTCTAATCTCATTAAGACAAGCCACTTATTGCCAAGTTCAGTCTAACTGCAAACTGATCTGAGGTCAGACCTTCATTCAAATTAGACAAAACGCAACACAGTCATCACCCTTCTTCACTTTGACTAGTCCGTTTCTTATGACAGTTTTCAGAAAAGGCCTGTTACGTCAGCAGAAGTTTCACAAATTGAGTTTTAGGATGAATTTGTGATGAAGTTGTAGTCTTCTGATTATCCCGCTCCTCTGAGCATTACCCTCATCTTTCTAATCTTATCCTAATGTGTTTTTTGCTTATCTCCTTCATTTGCTGCCTCCTGCAGAGCACATAGATCTCTACACAATCTACAGCTTAATCTGTGTCTGCTGGGATTACTGTACAGTACTGAAAGTTAAAGAGGAAACAGATATTGTTAAGCCTGTTCATGATTTTACTGTTTAACAAACATTAAACAAAGATTTTGTTTCATTTTGATGTTTTATAATTCAGAATGTAGTTTTTGCAGCTGCTATAAAGCTGATCTGTAAATCTAAACCAGAAAACCAGTTTTAGAAAAAGCTCATTATGTTTTTATATGGCTGCATGTGATACAAAAAAGAATCCTTTGTATTAACAAGCCCCCTCACAGTTGTTATCGTACTTTACAGTTTCTCTCAGCGCTGCAGATTATTTCAGTGTCTTTCAGCTCGATGATTAGGTTTTGTTCTCTGCTTCTTAATTGTTGCTGGTTCATCCGAAAGTTCTCATCAGTGTCATTTCCAGGCAGAGCTGTTTTCAATGAAAAAGCTCCTAAAATCACCATACATTACTACTACCAAACTGTTAAGTTTGCAGATATTTGTAGGTAAAAACACCAAACCAGTATCTGACTGGGCTGAAACTGGTGAGGGCTGTGAGGAAAAAAATTCTAATTTTTGTAGGAATCACACAAAATTTAAATATTCAACACTTTTGCCACAATTTGGGGTCAAGTGAGTCACATGATGTTAATTGAGAACAAGCTAGTGTTTTAATTATGGTTCAAGTTTTTTGTAAATTAGGCCTCATTTTAACTGAAATGTGGTCACCAATTCCCATTTCCAGCCTTGTTATAAATTACAGAAACTAAAGTGAGACTGTGACCATTATGTCTTGCAGGTTTAGAATTTCAGCAACTCAAGAGTGAAGCACTTCAATTCCAGCAAGACAACTGAGACCCTTTGCAAATGTTTGGAGACATTTTGGAAACTCCTGCAAACAACATTAAGAATTTATCACCAACAGTTGCAATCAAATAAGACACTGGCTTACCTTTGTATACTACTTATTAACTTAGTGGTTGTGGTTTTACTTATGTTGGTTTACAAGTTTATGCACACTTTGTGCTTGAACTATGATATTTAACAAAATATATCAACAATGCTTTGTTATGAAAAAGGGTATGTGTGTCTTTTCAATACTAAATCTGAACATAAATCTACTTAATATTAAAACTTTCTTGACAAGTGGGGATTTTCAATGGTTTTTTTTATTTGATCTACCCTTGTCTACCTGTACATTTTTTATTACACTGGTCAGATGAAATTAAAAACTTTTTTCCTGTGTCCTGTCAAGCAGTAGAGCAATCAGAATTGATGTCTGAATGTCAAAAACAAGCCTTACAGATTTACTATCACAGGTGGGGCAGTACAGCTGCTGCTGATATACTATATTCTAAGACAAAATCTTAAAAATAAATAAATAAAACTTTTTTTTAAAATACATTATTTAGGTAAGACAATGTGATGGTTAGAACCAGTATGACTGTTTCACAATTAGGAGACTCCGGAAGTTAAAAGCTGTCCTGCATCAGTTTTCACCGGGTACTCCGGTGAATCGCTAAATGCACGTTAGGCTAATTGGGAATTTTTAATTGATCAAATGGTTTTCTGTCACTTTGTGATGGACTCTAAAATGCACTCAACAGTCATAAAAAATAGTTTAAAACAATAAAGAAATAAAATGGATTATTTATTACCCACTTTTATTTGTTTTACGGCCTTTCCATGAGTTAACATTTGTATCCTATTATTTAATAATTTTTATTTTGAATAATATTCATTTTTATGTTTACATTGACCTGTGAGAATTAGACATTTGTTTAATTTGCTATACAAATAAAAATGACCTCATTTCTACAAAGGATATTCTGTAAGCGGCTGATAATATGAATAATAGTATTTTTACAGTGTACTTTTAATGTAAACGCCATACTGTAAATGGTTGATAATTACTTGCAAATGGGTCCTTGAGTGCTTGGAATCAGAAGAGGAAAACTTATAGGCCACTTAATCCCAAATTTCATGCCATAAAATTACTTTTTGGTGGCCAAATGCTGATGCACACTATTTTACACGATTCAGCTAAAGTCAAAGATGTTGACATGCACCCTGTCAGAGAGCACGCTGACTGCTACTCTTCCAGTATGTTTTACAATTTAAGATTATTTTTTAAAAACTGCCAACAAGCGAACATTAATAATCAGAGATGTGCTCAGGACTTAATTTCAGCAATTTTTGAGTCTGTATCAATATGTCACAGGCTGATAAGGAAGCCCTGCTCTGTATCCAAAAAAATTTCCAAAGAGAGCCGTGAAAAGAAGAGGAAGGTCATAAAGAATCCCGTTTCCGACGCCACAGATCATGTCTCCCTTTTTACAGAGTCTCCAACACCGAGGTGGAGCCGTCTGTGAGCGGGGTTAGATCACGGTCATGGACATTTACAGATAGATCAAGTCAAAACAAGGACTTGCACAAAGACTAAAGCACAGAGCTCATTAAAACTCACAGCTGTGGGGAGGCGGAGGAACAGTAAATTATCAAAATGGACTAAAGGGAGGTAACTTTCACTGTTCTGTGTTCTCAGACCTGCAGATGGAGGGAGGTGGAGGGGGAGATGGGGGGGGGGGGGGCGGCTCTATTTAGCAGGAGAAGCTTCCTGTGCGTGGGCCTCATGGCGCCGAGCAGGGGGACAGGATCCACAATCCAACTTGCTGTCTCCACAAAACACCCTTTGCTACAAAACACACACCCTCTGGCACAGATTCTGCTCTCAATTTCCTGCCTGTAATTCTGGCTGCTGGTCAGAGAAAAGCTACTTCCTAACAGTGGAGGAGACCAGTCGGTGTTTCACTCCACATGGATCACGTGTGAATAATCAGGCTTTATGATACAAGAGGGCCATGATGTGAGAGCGGGGGAAAAGAGATGGAAACATGATTACAACTATTAGAGACTGATGTGAAATAAGCAACTTTTTAACACACTTACAGTGCTGTGAGAAGCATTTTCCCCTTCACAGATTTATTCAGTTTTTGCTTTTTTGTCAAACTGAATTGTTTCAGATCAGCAAACAAATGTCAGTATCAGACAATGTTAACCTGAGTAAATACAACATCCAATTTTTAAATTATGATTTCATTCATCAATGGAAAATCACTAATCCAAATCAACCTGGCCCCAGGTGAAAAAGTTATTGACTCCTTTTAAAACCATGAATTAATGGTGATTATTAACCACATTATTAGAAAGCTGTTCTAGGAACTGTTCTCTAGCCTGATCTCAGACCTACAGAATTAATAATCACTACAATAGAACCTGTCTGACAACATGAAGTAGGCTAAAAGATCTCAAAAAGCAACACATTATGTCCTGTTCTAAAGAAATTCAAGAACAAAAGAACCCAGTAACATCTAAAGCGCTGCAGGCCTGGCTGGGTTAAAGTCAGAGGTCAATAAGAAAGTGACAGGACAAACATGACATCCGAGAGATTTCCAAGACCAAAACCTTTCCAAATGTGAGACCCGTCTCACATTTATGACCCGTCTCACATGTGAGACCCGTTTCACATTTATGACCCGTCTCACATGTGAGACCCGTCTCACATTTGGAAAAACATCTTGGTTCTCCCCCAGAGTGTGACAACCGTACCAAAAATAAGAACGTAGGAAGGAGACAAACACTTTCACTGCTGTGATTTAAAGCTGTTAAAACAACTCAACACATCTTTGTGACAAAATATTAGTTTATGGTCCCATTTCTGTAAAACAAAAAACATTTATAGTAAATATAATGATATGAAGTCAATGCACTGTGACCTCTGAAGAAGCTGTAAAGTGAATACTATTATTATCTGGGTGTTTTAATGTCTGTAAGTTTTTGCAGCTTGACATTTCCTAATCTTTAGATTGAGTTTTACTGATTTGATTGGCTTAAAAATGTACACACTTGTTAAACCTGTTACCTGCTACATGTTTTTTCAATACTACTAAGATTCTTAGGAACTTTGCGATTAGTTTTTTTGAGAAATTAATTTATTTTCAAAATTGTTGGTTATTACTGAATTTTGCTGGTCAATGAACATTTTAAAATGCTTTCAGTGTCTAGATTACTGGCGCTTACTGTCTATTGATTGTACTTTTTATTCATGTTGATTTTATTTTTCATCCATTTGCATTGATTTTTGATTTGTGTCATTATTAGTATGTATCAAGTTGCTGGATTGTGCATGCACCCGTCTTACCAAAGTCTCAATTTTGGCTGAATTTTTCTCTCTATGCGGGGTACAAAATATATGTAACACCACTGCTAATTCTCATTGCAAATAACCATAGATTTCTATGTAAATCAACATTTTTGCAAGTAGAAAAGATATTTAGCCTGTTGAATCAAAATTCACATTTCATTTTTTATTTTAAGTAACTAATACTGACATGTCCTTTGGTGAATCTGTGGTAACGTGAATGTATCTAGTGTCCTCAAGGGTCACTATCCTGCATGTTTTAGATGCTTCTTTGATGGATTATTAACAGACTTCTGCAGAAATCGAGGATATTCTGAACGAGTAATCATTAAATAAGGTGTGTTAGATCAGGGAGACACATGCAGGATTTTGGCCATCAATGTCCAGGATTGGACACCAGTAATACACACTCACGTCATCGTAAGTTTACCAAAGGAAATGCCAGTAAATGACCAAAAACCCTGAAAATAAATGGGAATGTTGCTTCAATAGAATATTTTTACAACTTGCAAAAATAAAGATTTACATTAACATTTCAAGTGATTTGCAAAGAAAATTTGCTACTCGTAACTCTTCCAGTTCAGCATGTTGCTAACAATAGGTAATATCTTTCATGCTCACTGCTTTTCTAGAGAAACCAACTTTACAAGAACTGAACTGTGACTTTAAAAATCAGAACAAGTGTTCTCACAAACATTTTCAACCAAACATGTAACAATGCACAGAAGCAAACATTCAATAATGACAGACTCAAGATACCAAACCTCTAATTAGCCTGAGCTCTAGATCTTAAAAATGATGAACATTTTATTGAAGGCGAGTCTTATAATTAAGCCTCGTGTCCGCATGCTGTAAAACAAATCTCATTTTCACACTGTATCTAAATTTACTCGCCAGCGGTGGCCATCTTTGCACAAAACAATTCCTAATTCACGGACATTATAAGACCCAGAGGAAGTTCCTATCCTAATTACAGGGCGCGTGGAAGCCAAACCGAGCCCGGTTACCCCTGCAGGGGCGAGGGAGCTCACCAGCATCAGGCAGGAGCAGGTTTTATTGTTGTTACCAGGAGAAAAAACACAGAGGAAGTCCTAAATCAATCCCACTCACTGAGAGCACTCGGTAGGAAGGAGGCTGTCATCAGCAGGAGGTGGATCTGTCATGATCAATTACTAATCTACAGGGAAAAGCCGTAATGAATTTGCCTCCTTTTTTCTTTTTTAAAACCCCCTTTTGTGTGGTGTGAATTACAAAAACACAAAGTTTTTGTAAGAATAATTCATATTCAGATGTCATTTAAGTTTTACTAACAAAGAAAGAACACTGCTAATAAAGTGTGTTTCAAATCAAACACTGACTCATATCAGGTTCACAAATACAGCTTTTAATCCACAAGCTGATCACTGACTGAACCGTTTGACGGTGGTGTTAAAACACCCAGGTCAAAATCCAGGAGTTGTTTTTAGCTGTTCTGAAACTTCCTATAAATAGAAGCTGACAGAGCTACACAAACAGGACAATTATGGAGTCTGCCAATGCTTTTCATCAGGCCAACAGGTTGACGACAATGATCACAACGCTTGTTTCTCTGTATACAGCCGTTCATTAAACGCCTTTAAATTATTAACTAGCTGTGACAGTATAAATGCAATTTATTCCAGTCAAATGGTTGATTCCACAGCCCGGTGCAAGGACAATTGTAGCGTATTGATTCTGCAAAGGTTTATCAATGTTCTCCTGAAATGTAGGTCAATAAGGCTGCAGACTCGTTCAAGTGCAGCCACAGTCAGATATTTAGGTCACACCCCAATTACAACGCGGCAGAGAGATGAGCTTTGCAGGAGAGATATATTTATGGAATGAAGCCATTTCTTTGAATTTTTTTTTTTTTTTTGTAGTTATTTTGAGGCTGAGCCCTGGCAGGGGCTTAAAGCAACAAGCAGCGGTAGCAGAAAGATGACAGCTCGGGTGATTGAGTCTGAAAGTGGACATGTCTGGCCTCTATGCTAATGCTCTGGCTCCGAGACACTCTTCTGCTGGCACAGTGTGTTTGGGAACGGCGACATAAAGGTGGAGTTGTCAATTTATACGTTGGTTCACGTGTTCTATTGTTCTCTTGAACAAGACGATTTCTCCATTTGCATGTTGTCACCACTGCTTTAAAAAAACACCCTGATTCACATCAAAACAAATCCACAAATTCTTCCAATGTGCTGAAACTCTCCGTTAGGGAGGAGACAAAATAACGCTGCCAAACCCTTTTCTTTTCACCTCTCCAAGGGAAGTCCTGGGAGAGTAAGCAAGCTGAATGTAAAGTCAATACCATCATAGACAAGCTCTGCATGTGGTCCACACCAGATCTGAGTCAGGAGAGGCGCTCAGTGAGGGGGCTTTAACAGGGGGGGGGGGGGGGGGACTTCTTTAGAAATTCTGCAATACACATAAAGAGTTGAAGCTTATATGTTGTTGATGGTGAAAGCCATCACTGCAGGTGCTGGAAATGAAATAAACTCAATTATTTTTAAAGAAATAAGAGAATGATTTAAAGAAGAGGTATAGAAATTAATTAAATTTGGATTAGGTTAAGTAAGTAATGACAAGAATAGAGATTAAAAAAATACAAACGCTTCAATAAAAGTATTATGCTGATACAAATAATCAAAGAGTTGTCATTTTAAAATGTATTTATTTAGTTCATTTAACATTTTAATGAATATATTTAATTTGTGCACCATTTGCTTCACCTTTTTATGTTCCCAACTGTGTTCAGCTCTGGCTCTTTTCCACATCTCTTTGACTTCTTCCTACATTCCCATATGCACAACAGCCTAATTATGCAAATGAAGGTGGCTGTCATTCAGAGTGTTTCATGGGAGGAATGCAAACATTGCAACCGTGGATCGTATATATTATAACTAGACAGAAGAATGCAAAACAGGAGTTGAAACTGAAACAAAATGACCCCTAATGGCTGAATCCAATACAACATGTAAGTCCCGCCTCCTCCGTATAAAAAGAATGGGACATTTTCCTGATAAAAATAAACCCAAGTAAGTTTTTTTCCCCAGGTAATGTCTTTTATTGTTGTTTATATATGTATAATCATGTAGTTCTTACCTTTCTACTGCATGTTCAAGTATTAGTTTTTGATTAAAGAACACCATGATTGTGTGCAGGTGAGCAGGCAGGATTTTCATCCCCACAACCCCACAGTGTTTTTTACCTGTGTCTGGAAAATATGGGATGATAAAGCATCAGGTATCCAGAAAAATCTGTCTAAGTTGCATCAGGTAAAAATCAGGCAAAAAAGCATCAAGGTATATGAAAAAGAACATCACACAATGAAGCAGCAAGTATTAGCAAAAATATCAAACTAGCATCAGATATCAGGAAGACATCCATCAGACAGCTGCAGAACAAAGACAATAGCTTTTGATTTACAGGGGTGTTATACAGAATTATCATCATCTGGACATCTTTGAATAGCGCTAGTTTAAAAATGACAATACTTTGAGAATTCAAACCTAGAATAATTGTTTCTACACTATAAGCATAATCTTAAAAGCACAGTTATGGATGTTTGAAACAAGTAACTTTTTTGCACCAAGTACCTGTTGCTTTTCCATCTGACATATTTTTTTCTCCTGATACCTTTTTGTCAGATATATTGTTTCCCAATACCTGAAGCTTCAGGCCTAAGGGTTTTTTGATCTAATGTCTGACGTATCAGGCATTCAGTCTGAATTCTGAAGATGTTCTATGTGATCTAAGGATGTCCTTTAATGGACGCTGCATGTTTGGTTTATCTTTATATGATTGCAAATAATACAGTGCTAGCTGGTTGTTGTCTAATCAATTGTTAAAACAGTTTGAAACCAGTCAACCTTTTAACCCTTGTGCTGTAATCAGGGTTCAAATTGACCCCCAAAGAACTTCATAGGTCCCAATATGAGGACAGCACGACATGAGTAACCCTTAGTTCTAAATACAACAAATAAATACAATAAAAAGATCAGCTAGGGATGTGAACTCAAGTTTTCACAATCCCTTTGTGTTTGACTGCCTTTAAGTTGTTACGTTTATCAGCTAGTGTCGTCTTTGTTATGTTTTACCCTCTTCCATGACTCACTCTAAGATAACCTCTCTAAATCATACAATGAAGCAAGAGTAAAAAGCAGCTAGGAATGTAAAAAAGGAAATAGAGTGTAATATATGGATAGGGTGTAAGCGGGAAACGATATACAAATACCTACATTTGCAAAATTACATTAATACATAGGGGGGAAAATGAGGAAGTAAATTAGTTTAGGGAAACAAAAGGAATTACGGTCCTTACAACCTTCATTTGTTATACGTGTACCTAGAAAGAAGTTTGTAAAGACCTCACAACTAAGCGTAAAGCATAACAACTAATAAGTACATGTAGGTATTACTGGTGGGTTTACAGCTGGGGTCTTCTGGTAGTTTGTAGATGAACTGGTTCTGTTCTGGTGTTGGGCTTTTCCCCATGCAGTGTTGTGCAGACGTGCAGATTAAATAAAATGATATCCTACAAAACAAGAGGAGGGGGCGTGTTTACTTTGTGTTAACTCAAGTGCTGAAAACTTTTCAAAAATGTTTGCGGGAAGTACTTTCCTCTTTTATTAGCTGTAAACACACGCTAGGGGAAAGTCCCAGTGCTTTAGTGTTCAGTATTTCCTCCCAGCTGCTGCTGCTGCCATTTTTCTGGTTTTGAAAATGAAACTGAGCGTTTTGTTCAGCATTAGTGATTTCAGTGCTGTGCTCGTCATAATAGTTATTACTGAGGGACTCCTGTCTGCAGCGAGGGGACTGATAACAATTGTCATTTGTTGTACGCAATGTTTGATGGGAAATATTCTCAAAGAAGTATCACTTATTTATGCCTGAGAACAAAATATGAGATGTTGGTTTGACATCAACAACAACAAAGTTGGTTTCCGTATGATGTCATTCTTTAAGCGGCTCGTTTTTTAGAGGGTAAAATTTGGTCACACTGTGAGTCCACAGCAGAATTATTCAGGTTGGAAGTTGAAACTAAAAGATAAAAGATGGGGGAGATTCTTCACCTTTTTCAGATTTCACTTTGAAGTCATGTTGCATTTGATGTGACTCAGAACAGGAAAACAGAAACAGATGTGCTTTTCTCTGTAAAACAAATTCACATCAGCAGGTCACTTAAGAACAAAATGCGTTAATAATGGTAAGAGAACGCTGTAGCAGGACAGTGATTCCCACCTAGTCAATCCAGACTGGGATGTTTGGGTCAGTTTCCTCATCCACTGTAAGGAGGATCATATCCACCAGTGACATCACTCAAAGTGGGCGGAGTCTCTAGAAACAGGAAGTTGTCCTCTGACCAGAACAATACTCAAGGCTAATCAGATCAAGAGAGACGCTGCTGCAGAACAGTGACAAACTCAAAAAAATATATCCCTTCAAAATAAGAGTCCCTTCAAAATAAAAGTTCCAATCCAATTTACTGTGTGCTGAATTTAAAACACTTCAATTTAAAGCTGACTGATAAAAAAAATCTAAAAACATAATGCACCATATTTATCCTGTAGATTATATTCAGCCTGTAATTTAAACATTTAGATTCTGAACACATTTACACAGCTGAAACCCCAGTAATGCTGCTGGCTTCACTGTAAATTGATCAAGTTAAGATTTCTTATGAAACTACAATAAACATGATCTCTTCCTGTTAAAACCAAGAGCACATTAGGTTCCAACAGAAAGCACTGACATTTCTCTTTCTCTGTGAAATTGTAAGCAGATTTAATAAAAGTTATTTGCTTCACTGCTTGTTCAGACCTTTGACCTTATGTTGGAATGGTTGATCAAGTTTAAGAATCCCTTCTGTAGAAAATTACATTTCTTATTGGGGTTTTCTTATAGGTTTTTGTTTCTCTCCCCTGAATATGTTAGAAATTCTTCCTTTTTTTTTGGTCACAACTGCAACATCAGCACATCTACCATAATAAACTTTACTTGAAACGACTTTAAAACATTTTAAAGCTCAACTCAAAACGAGATGGAGTGTAAAAAGGATCAAGTGGTAAACTCAGAAATGAAACTCACTATCAGGTTTTTATTCAGACCTCAGGAGTTTGTGACAATAGACAGTAACTGTTAGCTAACATAAGGAGTGTAAAGAACGTGGTTTTTTTGCTGCCAAAAACTTAAGTAAACTTGAATAAAATATTAGTCATTTTAACCTGAAACTTCAGCTACATGACACTAAAGTTCAGGATTTATTGAACGGAGTATTTATCAGGAGAAGAATAAAATTAATAATGAATTTTTAATAATTATATCCAAAGAAGAAAATGAAATTTTTGCAGTTTTTGTTTAACCAAAGTTTAAATAAATAAATAAATAAAATAGTGAAATAATTTACTTGTGTTGCACAATCACCTGTTGTGTATTTTCTGAAGGCGTTTGTCTAGTTGACACTGACGACACCCAGATGAATCAGACGCATCAGAAGATTACAACAGCATTTTGATGAATCTAAACTCTGACTCGTAAGGCCATTTATTTCTTGCCAATCGGAAAAAAATCCCCAGTGTTTCTGAGGAGCTTCCCATTGTCTAACTTCACCTCAGTTTCTCATTTAAGGACAAAGATTTTCAATATCATTTACAGACCAGACTGATATTGACACAAATCCTCCACTAACCCTTCAAAGCTTGAGTCATTCATCATTTCTGTGTTTCATAACTTCTCAAACACACAGGACTTTGTAGTAAATTTTACTAGCGCTCAGCATTTGTGTATCCTCTAATAAACAAATAAAGATATCATCATGTGATCTGTAAAGTTGATCTTTCCACGTTTTTTGTGTGAATTTCTCTTTTCTACTTTGTACAGCCAGAACCTTCAAATAAAATCTCCTGAGCCGCACTAAGAGTGAGCAAAAGCAGAAAATATTTCCTCAGTCCTACGCCAGTTATTTTAAGGCTCCTTTTCCTCAGGCAAACAGAAAAAACAGCACACTGAATGGTTTTACCGGCGCTTTCTTATAAATCTTGTCTAAATTATTACAGGCATCAGTTTCAGCTGTGATATCAATGAGCTCAGTAGTTTATTTTTTCAGCACGAGTGGATGATGAGAAATATTTAAAAAGTAGAATTACATCACAAAGATCTGACGAGTTTCTGGAGGTTGTTTGTGTGATGAGGTGTGTGTCAGTGGCACATAATTACATGTTTTACATCACCCGTGCACACTCACAAGGAAGCGTGTCTGCATCGGGAGGTGATTTTCCCAAAAGGAATGTATGATGTCAGTATGCAAACGAAGGGCAAAACTGTGGACTAGAAGTATCAAACTGAGCCCTTAAAACGAGTGAGGTGTCAACAACATGACAGGCGGGGTGGGGTTTTCCGACAAACACTCCCATGCTCAGTTTGTTCCAAATTCTGCTGATGCAGCGGAAAGTTGAAAGAAGTCAGAAACCGAGGAGAAGGAAAAGGGATCTGTTTTGTTTTCCTGCTACCTGGTAACTTGGCAGACTTCCAGGGAAACAAAATCAAAAGTCTAGTACCGGAGGCAACACCTCATTCACTACCTGTTTCCTGATTGTCTTCTCTCTCACCTGGTCAATCAGCTGATTGGTGGCAGTTATACATCAAAGGTTTGAACATTAGGGGGCACATAGGAGTAAAGTTTGATGAAGACTTTTATTTTTTCAAATTTATGTCAGAAAGGCACATTTCTGGAATGTTTAAAAGCTCCAAAATAAGAATGTAAAAAAATTAGAACCCATAAAACTGCTAGATGTTCAGATTTTTAAAAATCTAGAGCATTTGTTAAAACGTTTTTAAGAGTTAAGTTGATGTGATGTGATGGGATTGGCAGGCTAACAGCTAGGACAAAACCAAAGTGGATTGCTGCCATCTTTAAAAAAATTAATTAGTGGCAAAGCTAGCTACACCATCAACAATAAGCAGCAACTTACTACTGCACAATGTGTGAATAACACAAGTGACTCAGTTTAAGACCCTACAGAAACCCTGGAACTACTATTAAAAAACTGAGATTTTAATTTTAAGATGGCAGCAATCCATTTTGGCTAGCTGTTAGCTCACCAGTCAACCCTAATCTCTATTTCTCCAAACTGAGGTCATCCAAACAATGATCTATAACAGATACAATGATAATTGGTCAGAACCTTTGCTTGGACCTCACTCTGAAACATCTGAACTAACTCTTTTAAAAAAATGTTCATGAGCAACAATTTGTTTACAAAGAAAAGTCAGACTTATCAGCAACAACTGACCTATTGCACCACTGACATTTTACAAATTGGTGTAATATAACATTTGTTTTTTCACTCTATAAAGAGAATAAGAGGGTTTTTTGCTGTAGGTCTATTAAGTAACACCAACTGGCAGGAAACACTGTCATTGTGAAAGTAAATATGACATATAGAGCATTGTGAATTACAGAGGAAGAAATGAGAAGGTCTTGGCTCACTTGCATCCCCATTGTGCAAAGAAAACAGAGAAAGCTTTTCTCCATCAGGCTGCGTTTCAACACTCACGCAGCAGTGAAATAGTGACATTCAGGAGAAGTTATAAGGACTAGCTTAACGACAGAAACCGGTGATTACTGATGTGTTAGTGTAGCCACTCAGGCAAAGGCTGGCACATCTATCACCCTGCAAAACTACTGTGTGTTAAACAATTTCCTCATGATAGCTCTCCATTCATTACACACACACACACACACACACACACACGCACACAGAGCACCCTCATGTTCCTTTGATGCCTCTCTATTCAGGAAGATCAAAGGGAGGAGACCCGGGAACGTTCGTGCATTAGGGGCAAACAAGCTCCTCAGGATGAACGCTTCACCATGTTAGTCATTTTAATGAACTCCTCCTTCACCTTTTTTAAAAATTCTTTTCATATCCCACTCAATCAATGAAGATTAGGAGGGCTTTTTGTGTAATCAATGTTTTTATTCATTTAAATTTAATTGAACTTCAGGTTTTAGTTGTAGGACAACCCAATAAAATGTCAACAGATCGTCTGTCAGTGGTGACAGCTGCGTGAACCCAAAAACAGAGGGACCACGGGGTACGGGGCTCGCTCCGGGTCCTCTGAGCGTCCAAAGTCAGTCGAGGTTTGTTTTAACCCTGCAGGACTCCAGAAATTTGCTTCCGATTCTGAAACAGAGCCAAATTTGCATAAATGTTTCAAGTTTTTACAGGTCACACTTCCCCTCACACAGCTGAGCTTCCCAGATAGACACTTGTGACATTCCTCACTGAGGTTACCACCAGGTCTGTCCTTTCTCATCAACGTTTGGGAAATTTGAAGAATTTATATTGTCCTGTTCTTTGGACAATAAAGGAATCCTATTGTTCACTTAAAGTGCCCATGACATGATTTTCCGTATTTTCTGACTTATCTATCATGTTGCAACGTTGAGTTCTCACCTTAAACCTGCCAGAAAGAGCAAAAAACGGCGTCCATCTGTCTCCTAGTACAGCCAGTGAGAAGCTCTTCCAGATTTCAGACCCAGGTTTCAAACAGTTTTTTTCACTCCAGCCCGCTATGAGGTCATAGTGATCCGGACTTGCTTATATGGTCAATTCTCCGCCCACATGCAAGTTCACGACAACTGGAGCGAGGCAGTGCCGCCGCCATTGCCCACAGACCGTGTAGTGTTTAGTTTCAGTTTCGTTTCTCTTTCACGCGACGGCACTGCCCCCTGCTGCAGCAGAAGTGTCAGGCTGCCAAATAAGGAGAAACCCAGCAGAACCGGAAGGCGGCGCTTTCTTCTGATCTCTGAGTTGCTCCTTAGGAAATAATTACAGCGTATTTTGAGTTATAATGGTGCAACGCTAATCTAGAGGCATCAAAGATTACACCTGTTTAATATAAAGTGATTTAAATATGGAGTCACAGGCACTTTAATAGTCATTTAAAACAAATTAAAGGAGGATTTATTTTCTCCTACAGGTATAGTATATCAAATAAAACAATAATGTTGGTTTTATTAAGTTAGATTTAAGACATGCATGATTAGTGGCAAGTATTTTGTGGAATGGTAACATTAAAGGGGTATTTTGGGCCATTTTGAAGTGTGTTTCTGTGCAAAAGCTATAGATAATTACTATCTCGCCCATTGTAATTTGCTTCCTTTCTCTGTAAAAATGCTCCAGTCGTGAGTGATGGGCTAACGGCTAGCCAAGACCAGAGCATACTGCTCCATAAAACAGCTGTAATCTCCAAAACTTCTTTTAGCGCATGCAACATTGTTTTAGAAAGCTTTGTGCTGCCACCAATTTCACATTACAGTTCGGATTATTTACAACGTCACCAGTTACAAAGTATAGCTCCTCCGCTGTATCCTGCGTCAAGTCTGAGGTGAATTTTTTATTCATCTGGTGAAAAAATTTTATAATGTGAAATAGATGACGATGTAACAGTTTATAAAATAACTATAATTTTTACACAGTTTGCATTTTTTAAAGTTTGACTTTTAGCTCCCTATAGAACTGAACATCTGCACTTATGGACCTTCTTGACACCATTTTGTGTTCAGATTTTAGCAGGTAAATGTGGGTGATTCTCATTTTACACTTAAGTGTACCTAAATGATTCAAAGGTTTTGAACCTATTAATTAATGTTAATTAAGAGAATAAATTTAAAAGAACTCTGAATAACTAGAAAATTATAATTCTGGAAGTAAAAACTTTTATTATTTCTATTGTACCAAAAACAAAAGGCTGTAATGGTGACAGCTCTAGATCTCATGTCTTCTAACAAAAGCTGCTTGCTCTCTCTCATTGGTGGCTGCGAGCATCTCAAGAAGAATAAAATGCATTCTGAAAATGATTAAAATACAGCCTCAGATTGCTAAAACCCGCAGGTGTCTCATTTTAATGGGTGGAATTTTTACTTTTTGAGGAGCACCCACCCCTACCTCATCCCTTTTGTCTTTCTCCTTCTGCAGGTTTTTGTCGCTCGGTGAAAGTAGCGAGGGCAGAAGGAGCCCCACTTGGCATTAAGGGAGGATGAATCCTGAGCAGGCTGTCGACTTCACTCCCTGACGCTCCTTCGCCTGCCCCACTGACTGAGATTTTAATAAATGATGGCATGTGGTATAAATAAACCACAAGGCAGTGCTACTGCCAAAAGGCAGAGAGAGAGATACCAAGGTAACACAACAAGAGGTGATAAATAAGTCAACAAAGACTCATTTGCTCTACTTGGTTTCTATCACTGTCATTCTGCCATTGCAGCCAATTGGATGCGAGAGGCAGCAAGTGTTGCTGTTTAAAACTCTCCTGGTATGAAAAAAGTGTTACTTTTACAGGACTGCACATACAGTACAGGAATATAACGGTAAATGCTTCATTCTCATTGTCTTTACTTTGTTTCAATCAAACTAAAGTGACAGGGTTTTTAGAATAATCAAAGAAACGCCTTTAATATTACTTATTTATTTATATTTAGCTTACAGCTTGGGTGAAACACAAATAAATTAAAATACATTTTTGAGCGGTGGGAATGTGGAGATTAGGAGTGCAGGTTAGGGATTCTGGTATCTCCACCAGGCAGTTGAAGGTAAAAAACCCACACAGGTGTAGACATGGAAGCATGCACGGGTTCGGGAAAGTTCTCTCAAACGTAGAGACGGCTGGATAAAGTGGGAGGAGCCTCATGTCAAGGGGCTGGATTATGTGTTGAAGCACGTGTGTGCAGAGGAAGTAGTTTTGAGAACTTCTGTGTTGTTTTTAGTTGTTTAAAAACATTTTCTTTACAGATTTAATGTAATGGCAAACACTTTAAAAGTTCATCTTTTCATCACAAAAATACCCAGAATGGGTTGGTCTTTTTCGTGGTACATAGTAGAAAGATGTTTGCTGGCATTCACTATGCACTATGAAATTATCATTAACAAATATTAGAGATGGGCTGCAGTGAGCTGCACAAGCAAACCAACTTTTTCAGACTGATTTGGAAATAAGTATAAAAATCAAAACATAAATTTTGTTCATTTTAGTTAATTTTCAAAAATATGTTTCAGCATCTGTAGAGTAGTTGATTATTTTAAAGTTACTGAAGTAATTTCTACCGTATATCTAAAAAAAAAATTGACAAGTTTATATTTAATATTAATATTTAAGTAGCCATTTAAAAGCATAGGCCTGTGTGGGCGTCGAGTTAAGGTGAAGCCAGTAACTCTCTATGGGTTGCAATAGTTGGCAACATTTATAAACACAAAGCTGTAAATAAAATACTTGAATTATGAATTAAAATCACAATGAACTGTTACTTAGGACAGTTTTGTGTCAAAACTGCAACATAAACTTCAACAATAGCATGCTAACCTGTTAGTTTTGCTCTGCAGACTTTGGTTTCGCTCCATTGGAACCTCTGCAGCTCACCGACTGGTCCGGTCAGTCTCGTACCGGGCCAATCACAACGCTCTAACGGTTTGGTGGGCGGGATTAGCCGATGACGGCAGAGCTTTGACTTTAAAATTAAACAACATGGCGGCAGCTCAGGAATCACATTCGCTTGAAACAGCTTTGTCATCAACTTTGGACAATTTAGATTTGGGTTTTTCTTTAAGATGTGAACAGATAGAGGAACTTAAGTCTTTTATTTTGAAAAAGGATGTATTGGCTGCTCTGCCGACGGGACACGGTAAAAGTTTCATTTAGCAGCCGGTTCCAGTTGTTGATAAACATCTCTGATTGGTTCTAGCGCTATCCAATAGCATGTGAAGACAGTTTGATTGACAACCGTTGATCCCGCCCAATGAATGAGTCATTTCAATTGATTGTGGCAAGACTATATATTTAATTATATAGTCTGGCTTGCCATACTAATAGCATGACATTTGTGCATAAAATGTCTTCATTATGTTCAGAATTGTTCACTTTACCTTCATTTTTTAACCCTCCCAAAGGCGTTTCACATTTTTTACACTTTCTAACCTTTTAAATCAAATTTATTTTCTTGTAAACAAAGTGTTCTTCAGAAACTTTTTTTTTCAGGATTTCAGAATCCTGTTAAAATACGTATTTTTTTGCAAACTTTTAATTATTTTCTATACCTTAATAGGCTTTTAGTCATTTACAGAGGATTTATTTTTCTTTGAAAAATTCATAATTAAAAAGGCTCCAAAACTCAACCAGTGTTGTATACCCACTTAACAGAAAACTTAGCAAAGAAACATTTTTTTATTTAAAAACCTTTTTCTACATTATTCAAATAAAAGTACTTTTTAAACCTCACAATACAAGTATCATAGGTTCTCTGCAACCTGAAAAAAAATTCTCCACATAAAAGAGACTTTAAAAAGGCTGCCTTTTCTGATTAATGATTACGTTTCTGACATGATTCATGAACAACAGTATAAAAGTACAGAACTGCTGTCATCCTTGCATCACGTCAAGTCTGAAACTTGCAGTTGACACATTCGGTTTTATCAGCAGAAAACTGATTTACATTTCAAGATGTAGTCAGACAGAGCTGACCTCTTTATCTTTGGGAAAACAATAGTGTTGTGCAACGCGACTGCAGTCTCTACTCCAACTCTGTCTCTGCCACTTTTGCTCCAGTTATGTTCTGCAAATAAAGACAGACCTTGTCCTAGATTCTGCAAGCTGGTACACAGTGAACTTTAAAAACTAGGTAAATTTTTACTTTGTAACCTGTTAGTTTCTCACCAGATCGTCGACCGGACATCAGCGAGCTGCAAGGAAGGAACCATGCTGTAAAATAAAAGACCAGAAGAAATATTAATAATCAAAGTGTAAATCCTATTTTTTATTTTTTTCTAAAGCACATCCCATACACATTCATCCATTTGAATCGTTTTGCTGAATGGTTTTTAATGACGACCACATCACGTGGAATACCAGGAAAAGAATGATTATGGTAAATCTTCACCAGATTGGTCACTTTTGTTTGGTCAAAGGTGGACAAAGCCAAAAGCCGGGATGAATTGAGACACAGTTAGTTAAAGGCTGAAAGGTTGTAAATTGCGAAGCATATCAAGATCCAGCTTTTGTTGGAGGAGCTGGAATGATGAAAAGGATGATGAAAGGCTGGGGTGAAATGCTGAAATGTAGTGGAGGGGGGTGTTTAAAATGTCCTCCATTTCATCAAAGTGATTATTGGGGGTACTTAGTAGCTTTCATATTAAAATGATTAAGGTCTCTTTGAAAAACTAAGAGCTGGTGTGGCTCCAGTCGGTGGGAGGCCTGGAATGAAAGGCTCTGGTGGCAGGAGAATAATAAGGCTTAAATACCTTCTTGAAAGCAGACTTTTCTCCTGATGTTGATTCGGCTCACTTTCAGGTAGCTTCTGGTTACATATTGGAATAATAAAATATGATAGAAACATATAGTCAAATATTTGAATAACTTTGGGGGGGAATAAGAGTAATCTTAAGCAAAATCACGTGTTATTGTTTTACAGTCACTGACAACAGGTCTGTGATGCTGTTAGATATAAAACATTCCTCAGAATAATGGATAATAAAGGAGTTTGTTTTATTAGTGAAATAAAATATAAACAAAACTGTGATTTTACCTTCTAACAAACGGATTCTCAACTTTTGTGTCGTGACTCGTGAGTCACAAGCCTTTGCCGGGGCAAAAAAAATGGTATGGAAAAACGTTATGACATTTATTCACATTATTTTAACAGTAGGAATAAATGACTAGTAAATAGTTTTAATGGTTATGTTTACTGAGTGAGTTCTTACCAAGGGCTACATATTTAGTGTCTTTTTGAATGTATTATTATATGTATTATTATTATTAAAACACACAATAAGAACAGACATGGTAGAAATCACTGCAAGGGCATATAAACACGCTCAATCACAACCCATAGATATATGTTAAAAAAATGTTAATAAGCAAACTTTAGAGAAAATTTAGGTCAGGACTTAACTGTTGGTCATAAAACACATAATACAGGGGCTTAAGATGAGCTATAAAATCAAATTATATTACTAATGACTGCAAATAGCACATTGTTTACCTTATTTGTTAACAAAGATAAAAACTACCCAACAATAAATTGATTTTAAATATAAAAATGGTTGTCAAGGCTGTTCCTGTTGTTCTCATGTCCTTTTTATTGGTTTATCAGCAGCATTTGCTTATTTTAACCTGCAGTAGTTGGGGTCGCAAGTCTTTTCAGCTGTTGTGGACTGAAGCTAACGTACATGGGCTTTGACACCTGGAAAAAATGTTTAAAAAATTAGTTTTTACATGTTTTATTCTTTTGGAACAATGAGTGTTATAAAATAATGAATAATATTTTTAAAATATTATATTAAAAATAAGATAATATTAATCTAAAACAAATTTGATCTTTTTATTCAAACGTCTGCATATTTTCTTGTAGTCATTTTGTATTTTAGTTCATTTCTACGGTGGCCCAGGGCCACCGTACATTTCAGTGCATTATTATTATTATATAGAGAATAAAATGTGTTTATCAAGAGGTTGACCTGCCAGTTAAAGGGTTCATATAAAAACCTGTTCTGCCTTTTATGGCTCTTTCCTAAATTGTTTTAAGGAACCTGTTAAGTTGTTGATTCAAGCTGGTGGCACTGATTGTTAGAGGTTATACAGACAGCTGTCTTTGAATAATCCACATTTCAAATGTAATATTTTATCCAAAATACATCTTCAAAAATGCCTTACGCAGTAAGTGTACAGGAGTTGAACACAACATTGGTCAAAGCAGATCATCATGCCTTGCTAAAAGCGCCTAAATCAATAGCATTGAGACATGCTATTAGTTTGTACAATATGAACTAAAACAATGAAGTTTTCTAAAATTATTGTCGTTGTTTATGTAACATATTATTATAATTACTCTGGAAAAAAGTATGGAGCAGCTGTTCATTTAAATAGACTGCAATGGAAAAGAGCCTATTAGAACTTTACTGTACAGAAAAGAGCTGCAACCTACAACGCCATCAAAACGTTGTTTTCTGTTTTATTAGACCTGAGAAAACACACACTCTTGGTCAGGTCAGGTTTGTAAATGAGAACATGTTCTCAAACATTTTACCTGGGAAAATAAAGGTTGGGGGGGGGGGGGG